>CANNZV010000834.1:215479-251850 GCA_947561585.1 Caprella mutica | reverse complement strand
GTATCAGCCAATCAGAGAGAGGTATCAAAGACAATATAAGATAGACGCTCAACTTGATAGGGCACATGCAAAAATAATAACAACCAATCAGAAGCGATCAGTAGCATACGTCACACCAAACAATAATAAACGTATGACCCACCGCCCCCCCCCCCCCCCCTTGAAATTCGCAGAAGGTTAATCTTTAGTCTTAACGTGTGAAGTCATTAGAAATATAAATATTCTCTACTGATTAGGGATCAGAGAACTAATTACTTTATTATTAATTAAGTTTACAAGATCGCATTTGTGGTTCAATTTAGTATTTTGAATATAATCTACCTTTTATTCGGAGAATAGTCATAATTAGGTACACCAAGTGAGTATAATCCTATATAAGTAGGATATTGTCTTAGACAACACTAAGTTGTAGGTATACCTTAACGCTGATTGGCTAGAAGTTGGGTCAGAGTGCTGACGTCAGTGCAAACATGCTCTGCATTTTATAACATGGAGTTGAGCGTCTATCTTATATTGTCTTTGGAGGTACCGTGATGTCACCAAGGAAGTTATAGTACTAAGGAAGCGGTGTAACGGCTAAACCAACAACGTATAAGCGGAACCATCGTGTTAACACCTTGTTGTTAGCAATTAGTCAAGTGAGCTTCCTTGTCTCTCTTCGCTTCAGTCAAAACAGCTTCCTTGGCGTCTTGTTGTTGTTCCGCTGTGTCGTGAGGTGACGTCACAGCACACATATGACGTCATCATATTTTGATTGGTATTCGTCGTATACGGTTGTGATGTGTCAGCTTAGACACTCTCTCTTGTGTTCAGTGTGTACAGCTTTTGCTACAGTGGAACCTCGTTGTTACTTGTATTTTGCAGACCGATGTAATTTTTTCATTATTTCTTTGATTAGAAGTAGGGTTTATTCCCCTGTTCTGGGATCAATTAGCATCATTGGTTTTCGCTAAGGTCTTAAGACTGTCTCCACTTGAATATTTGGGGCCATATATTGAAGGCTTTTCAATTTATATTGTACTCGGTTGTCTTGTCAATTGTAGTATGTGTTTGTATTAGGTGTTATTAGGTGTAGGTATTAGTTAATATTAGGTGTAGGTATTAAGTGTTAGAGGTGTATAGGCAGTGCAGTGAGTGAGATTGTTTTGTCTACGCAAACCAGACAGTCAGCTGTCGCGGTACAGTAGCGAGCAAAAGTTCTGAGTACACTCCTAAGGTGTAACAGTTTTTGTCTTGTCGGATATAAGGGTAATCTCACCACTGTTAGGTTAAGTTGTAAATTAATTAGTGAGTAGATATTAGTGAATGGGTTAGCATCTTGTCATTAGTGTCTGGGTTAATTGTAGATTAGTTTTATATTGTGTTTGATTGAGTATATCTGGTATTTATATCGGTTGTACTTGGTTAAAGGACGGTATATCACTGGGTTGTAATAGAATTATATAGTTAGCTAAATATTTTGAGCAGCTAGTTGGTTTAATTGGTTTTGGCTGGTCAAACGGTTAATTCAGTTACTCTGACTGGCTGTTTAATTTAATTAGCTGTTGTTAGTTTAGTCATAGGTATAGAATCATAGGTAGTTGTTATTAGGCATTAGGTATTATTAGGTGTAAGTATTAGTCACCATTAAGCGTAGGTATTAGGTGTTAGAGGTGTATAGGCAGTGCAGCTAGTGAGATTGTTTTGCCTACGCAAACCAGACAGTCAGCTTTCGCGGTACAGTTGCGAGCAAAAGTTCTGAGTACACTCCTAAGGTGTAACAGTTTTTGTCTTATCGGTGATAAGAGTAATCTCACCACTGTTAGGTTAGGTTAAGTATTTAATTTAGTTAGTGAGTAGATACTAGTTTAAAGGGCTTAGCTGATTATTTTGAGCAGCTAGTTGGTTTAATTGGTTTGGCTGGTTAAACGGTATTTCAGTTACTCTGATTGGCTGTTTAATTTAGTTAGCTGTTGTTAGTATTATTAGATAAATAGTTAGTTGATTATTTTGAGCAGCTAGTTGGTTTAATTGGGTTGACTGGTAATAGGTTAATTCAGTAATTCTGACTGGCTGTTTATTTAATTAATTGGAGTCCGTTATTTATTTCATGTCCTATCTCAAGGATGGAGCAGTAGACACTTTACTGCTGGGACCAGAAACTCTTGGTACCCGACAAAAAAATGGTCCAGAGAAACAGAAATTTTGGTGTTCCCAGTGTAGGTTGAAGAGGTGGGTCATTGATTCGGAGGAGGGTTGCTCCGCAAACCTGACCAGGTATACCATCTGTTCGTTTTGTGAACTTAGGAATCACACAGATAGAGAATGTAGGAAACAGAATGTTGCCCTTAAGGCAGATATTAAGAAGATTACCGATAGAATAGACAAGAAGCTGGGGGATTTTTCCTCCAAGCTGTCAAAACTCGAAGGTGACAATCAGCCTCGAGTGCAGGAGTCCCCCGGGAGACTCCGCCAAGAGTTTAATGTACTAAAGGGCCAACTGGTGAAGGATGTAGATTGGATCAAGTCTCGGGTTGAGGAGAGAACCCATGTGACCCCAGTTGAGCCAGTTGTGGATGAGCCAGAGTTGGAACGTATTGTTGACTCCCCCCGATGGACTGAAGAATACATTGATGACATGTTCCGTCAGGTAGTCACCGGTCCTAAGGGGATGAGTGACAAACTAGTCTCTGCAATTAGAGTACAGAGACCCCAAATTATCTCCAAGGAATTGCCCACTAGCAAGGCGGTTCCCACCAAGGAGAAATCTTCGTCCCGACGCAGGAGGAGAAGAAGGGGTAGGAAAGGTAGAAACCGACAAGTGGTGGAGCCCTACAATTTATTGATGGGTGACTCCCAAGTTGGGAACTCTACGTCAAATTTTTTCATAGGACTAGGATTGGGTTTAGGCTCCAATTATGCATGTAGTGTTTACCACGGTGCGGGGGTTAGGAGGATTATCGACGAAGTTAAAAAGTTGAACTCAGACTCCAAGAATACCCTCATTCTATCCATAGGAGGGAATGACTTCTTCCGGAAGGATATGGCACCATGTAATACAAATGCACTGATGAGGGACTACAGCTACCTCCTGAATGTAGCACGGCCCAAGGCCGGCAGGTGTGTAGTTGTAGGGATCATCCCTCGCATGTACTATGGAGCTAGAACATACAACGACTGTAAAGAATTCAACAGGAGACTTGGAGACCTCTGTAGAAGGAGGGGTATCCAGTTTATTGACTTTTGGGATAAATTTTTCAAGACGGATAGGCTCTTTGTCAGAGATGGTTGTCACTTCTCTGAGGAAGGTTCAAGGCTATACGCTTGGATGCTGTTCGAACACCTCAAACGCGCTCCTAATGTTCGCAGGCAATTCAAGCCAGCGACTTTAGATGGGCCGAGGCTACAGACCCGTAAGCCTGTTGAGGTAACCCTGGACAAGACCCTAGTTGTTGATGTGGATAAGAATGTAGATAGGCCCAGGCCACAGACCCGTGAGCCTGTAGAGGTAACGCTAGACAAGACCATAGTTGTTGATGTGGATAAGAATGTAGATAGACAACAATAATAATGGGACTATGGAGATTGACCAAACTCCATCACCAACCCGTTCTGGGAAAAGTGATGTCGAGATTAATCAATCACCAAATTCCTCTGCCGTAGTCGTTGAGGGTGATAAAACACCTTCACCAATTCGACAGGATAAGAGGCAGAGGAGCATGACTCCTATGTCCCCAGATCAGAACATTAGTCCCGCAGCACGGCCTCGAGAGCGGAAGAAGACTCAGAGAGCATCTGAAGGAGATATGCCACCCTCAGATAGTCCACCGCCAGTTCCAGGTCCGTCGGGAAACGACAATTAATCCGAGTGAGCAGGCACCGGGTGGGGGGACTCCAAGTAGTCCTCCTCAATGCGCGATCGATTAGGAACAAGTTTCTCGAGTTTAGGACATTTGTCGCAACATCCGACTACGATGTGATAGCGATAACTGAGACGTGGTTAGATACCGGTAGTAGAGATTATGATGGTGAGTATTTCCTCCCAGGATATGCCATGTTTCATAAGGATAGAGTAGGTAGATTGGGTGGGGGAGTGTTACTCTATGTGAGGAGTCACTTGACTGCGATTGGAGTGTGGAACATCTCGGCCCACGAGTTAGTGGGAGCTGAGATCAAGGGATGCACACCACCGTTGACGGTACTTGTTGTATACAGGCCTCCTCACTTCCCACGTGACTCCGACGAGTCACTGTATAGGGACCTTTCAGGTATGGTTCAGGGTAACACATTACTCGTGGGGGATTTCAATTGTCCTCTGGACTGGAACCAGGTAGTAGCTGGACCCGAGGGAATGAGGTTAATCGATTTCTCGAACGACTGCTTCCTGACTCAGATGGTCCGGGTTCCTACTAGGGGACGAAATACCCTTGATCTTGTGTTTACCACTGATGAGGATAGCGTTATGAATGTTGAGGTAAGTATGGGACTTGTAGGTAGTGATCACGAGGCAGTCTCTTTTGAGGTTGTAGTCGGTTCTGATAGGGAGCGTCTTTGCTTCAGTCGACGACTCAATCTTAGGAGGGCTGATTACCCCCGGTTTGCTGTTGATCTACAGGTTGTTCAGCTTGACCTCCATGCTCCAACTGAGGAGCTATGGCAGCAACTCAGGAGGAGTTTTTTGGAAATTCAAGCCAGGTGTATCCCTCTCAAGAGAGTTGGAGGGTCGGCTTGAGTGAACCCTTCTTGGTTCACGGGAATGCTAGCTGCTGCAATTGCTGAACGTAAGCGGTTGTATCGCGCTATGCAGGCAGATCCACAGGTATCTGACCTCTTGGCTAGACAGCGACGACTAGTGAAACGTTTGGTCCGTCAAGCTAAAGCTAGTGAGGAGCAGAGGATAGCACTTGCCTGCAAGGATAACCCCAAGGAATTTTTCAGCTATGTGAATCGTCACAAGGTTCGAAAGCCTCTGGGGCCCTTGCAGACCCCGACTGGACTTTTGGTAACTGACAATCTTGGCATTGCCCAAGAATTTAATCATTATTTCTCCAGTGTCTTCACTGTGGAGGATGTCAGATTACCACCTCCCGTCATAACATTCGACGGAGAGGATCCATTAGAGGAAGTTATCATCACTCAGGAAGAAGTGCATGATAAACTTACTCATTTAGACCCCCACAAGTCCCCAGGTCCTGATGATTTCTTGCCCAAGGTGATGAAATACATGGCGGCTGCTTTGGCACCCCATCTGTATGAGGTTTTCAGGATCTCGTTAGAGACTGGTGACGTACCGCTTGACTGGAGATCAGCGAATGTATGTCCCATTCACAAGAAGGGACCAGAGGACCAGGCCAGCAATTTTAGACCCGTGAGTTTGACGTGCGTTTCAGGCAAGGTTTTAGAGACCATGATCAAGGATAGGATTGTTGATCACCTGGAGCGTAACGAGCTGCTGACTGGTTCTCAACACGGATTTAGATCAGGTAGGTCGTGTCTCACGAATCTGCTGGAGTTCTACCATACCATCTTCGGTACCTATGACAGGTCTGGGTCTGTGGATGTCGTGTTTCTCGACTTCCAGAAGGCCTTTGACAAAGTTCCACACCGGAGACTGATGACGAAGGTAAGAGCTCTCGGCATTGTCGGCAAGGTTGCTGACTGGATCGAGGCATGGCTGTGCAATAGGAGGCAGAGAGTCGTGGTCGGAGGCATACCATCCGAGTGGTCTACAGTGACCAGTGGTGTGCCTCAGGGATCAGTCTTAGGACCTCTGCTGTTCCTCATATATATTAACGACATTGATGATGGTATCATCTCAAAGATGAGCAAATTTGCAGACGACACCAAGTTGGGTGTTGACGCAACCGATCCTAATGCAGTGGATGAGCTGAGGGGAGACTTAGTGAGGATAGGAGAGTGGTCTGAGCGGTGGCAGATGCCCTTCAACGTAGGAAAATGCAAAGTACTACATGTTGGGGTGCAAAATCCCCGCGTCGACTACAGTCTCCTGGGAACACTGGTCTCTCCAACTCAGCAGGAGCTCGATTTAGGGGTCCTTATGACCTCTGAGTTTAAGTTTGGAGCCCAGTGTATTGCTGCAGAGAGGAAAGCTCAAAAGATGCTAGGCTATATTAAGAGGGTCTTTATCCACCGAAATAGACAGACGGTGATGACCCTCTACAAGACGTTGGTTCGACCACATTTGGAGTATGCAATGCAGTTCTGGACTCCTACATATAGGTGCGACGTGGAGCGCTTGGAGAGGATTCAAGCCCGAGCGACCAAGTTAGTGCCTGAGATCAGGAACAAGGGTTACGAGAGGCGGCTGATTGACCTTGACCTCCCAACTCTTGAGCAAAGACGTCTCCGTGGTCAGTTGATTGAGACCTACAAGATCATTCGGGGTCATAGCACCCTTGACCCGACATCGATCTTCTCATTCAACCTGAACCCCACCCGAAATCATGGGTACAAATTAGAAGTGCCAAGATTCCGCACCAACAAGTTCCGTGACTTGATGACAGTGAAGGTATGCAGTGTATGGAATGCCCTTCCCAGTGAGGCGGTGAATGCACCCTCTGTCGAGTCCTTCAAGAGGAACGTAGATAGGATTATACGTAGGTTGATATAATTCCTTTCCTTTCAAGTTGAGAGCAATCCCAGAGCCTTCCCGTGGCAAGAGAGGTTAAGGTCTTACCGCCTCCACATGCACGCTTGCGTATGTGTGGTGGGGGTTTTACTGAACTAATCTGGTAAATCCTGACCCCCAGAATAGGAGCACATCTCTCAGAGAGGTGTGTTTCTTAGGGGTCTGGTGGGGAGTGAGTGATCCATCATAGAGTCTAAAACCCTGACTTCTATGGTGGTGAAGCCTGTGCAACAAGTTCTAGATTTGATGCACGGGATGAGGGGATTGAGGGAGAGTCAAAAGTGTGCACTTGCTGCACTGGGATCACCCTCGGATGGGCGAAAGGCGCCTTTTGTGTGATCCCGTTTCCTTTTTTGACTCACCCTAGCAACAGACTGACAGTACAGGGAGCATTCGCACACGGCCAGTGACGTTTGAGAAACGAGGGAGGGTGCACGCATCTAGCAAACGCTTATTTAAGTCATTAACATTGCATCTGTTGCCTAAATATTCATCAATTAATCTTCTTACATCAGTTAAATGTCCATAGATGAGAAAATTATTGCGCAAAATGATCAGATACCTAAAGTATTTTGAAGAATAATGTGTAAGTTAACATCAGCTCTTGTGCTAACGAGAATCGTTACTCAACTTACTCAAGTCAGGTCTGAGAGCGACGCACACACGTGTACTCTCCCTCGTTTCTAAATCTACACTAGAAGCTAACACGATTGTAACGGCTTCCATGGGCTATGTTCATGATATAATAACTTTTAACAGGTATGCTCGCGCGCAGGTTCTCCCCAAACCCCCACAACCGTGCGGGAGTATTTTGTGACGTCATAGAAGTGAGGCTTTACCATGCTACTTTGTTTTATATTGAATGATAGATAAACATACCATTTTCATGACATTCTTATAAAGAATTTTACGAGAATTATGAATATGTCATCTTATTTTGTCTAAAATACTTATTTACCTACTTACAGTTATTTTTATTTCGTATATTTACATGTATTTGGTATAGCAATATAGGGTTAAGCAGGTAAATTGCGGCACACTTACTAACTTCGGCCTCTAACACCAGAACATCATAGCTTCAAAACACTCGTTTAAAACTTAAATTGATAAGTTATAGCATGCACTGTACTTCTTTTGATAGTTATGCAACATTTATTGTATTTCGATTCAGAATGTTTTAGAGACTCTCTGTAGATGGCCGCAATTTACCTGCGTGACCCTAGCATGGTATGATAACCATGCTATTTCAAGGAAAAGGACCCCTAAAGTTATATTTATGTGATCTACCTATAAAAATATTTATGACCTGTAAATATATTAATTCACGGTGCTATTAATTCTATTAGAATCAACTTTAATTCATGTCTTATATTTTCTTGAGTCACCCCTGATAAGTTTTCTTCAAGGAAGTTTTCAATTATGGTATTGCGTTCTTTGTTTGTTAGTTAGTTTGTCACGCACACTGATTTCGTCAAGTTGAAATACATTTGAGAACTGTTATTTCTTCTTTTCATTAATCCCCATATGTTCATAATATTATTGTACCAAATCATGTCTAATAACTTAAAAAATTCCTGAGACTATTTATTATAGAAAACACTAATTTTGAACCAAAGGAAAAATAATTCAATTTATTAATGTTTATTTATTAATATTTATGTCTATGAAATCTTATTTACCATTTTTCTGATTGCTTAATATTACCTAAATAAATAAAAAGAAACTATGACAATTGATACTTTCGAAATGAATTTGCTATACGAGTGACAACAATTAGTACATAATACCATCCTCTATGACGTCACGAGGGGGGCTGCGCAGAAGAAACTCAATTTCGTCTCTTTTGCGAGCGTACCTTATAGAGTAGTTATATCATGGGCTATGTTAGCCGCCTGGATGTCACATATTACAAGCGTACAAACAAACGAGTATATGTATAACGGTCAGAGCTACATTTTCTTTTACTACCAAGAAGGGGAATACGAGGCAGTTATGTAAATTTAAATTTTCAGGGTTAAAGGTCTAATAAAGTTTAATATTTTAACGTATATTTATTATAAAATAGAAAGCAAGAATCGTAGTCAGAACTAAAATATTTCGAGCATACTGAATAGTGACTTAATTATTAATAACTGTTCAATCTTAGGGTAAGTTCCGTATTACCGGTCAGTTCCACATCTTCAGTCATATTACAAAAAACAGTATTTTAATAATTATTTACTTTTTATAATATGACCGGTAATTCGAAACTTACCCTAACGCCGTTGTGCAATTCTTTAACCACAAATTGCAATCATGTTTTCTGGACTAAAACAACTTGTCCCGATCTTTAGATGTATTGGTACAATTGATAAATGAACATTTTCGTACATTACCCATTTCTCAATAGTTTAATTTTCATGAAAGATGAAATAATTAGTAAATTTAGTCACAGAATACAGCGCACGGCCGCATGCTAACGATATTGCATCAGAAATAAACCGACGTTTCAAATTTGTACTGAACACACACACACACGTACAAAACATGTACAGAACAGAAATAATAATATTACTTATAAATATATAATTTTATTATCAGTTTAATATCATAAATGAATATTTTGATTTTTAAATAGCATATTTAAATTCAATATCATTCTCTTTGTGTAGTTTTAGAATAATTAAAAATAAGTAATATATCAATCGTAGGCAACTCCAAGGCATGGAAGTACTAGTAGAAGGAAGCGATGTAACGACTAACCAACAACATATAAGCGGGACCATCGTGTTAGCACCTTGTTGTTCCGCTGTGTCGTGTGGTGACGTCACAGCACACATATGACGTCACCCGAGCGACAGACTGACAGTTCAGGGAGCATTCGCTCACGGCGCAGTGACGTTTGAGAAACGAGGAAGAGTGCACGCATCTAGTACGCGCTCCACCAAACGCTCATTTAAGTCATTAAGATTGCAACTGTTGCCTAAATATTCATCAATTAATCTTCTTACATCAGTTAAATGTCAATAGATGAGAATTGTTGAGCAAAATGATCAGATACCTAAAGTATTTTGAAGAATAATGTGTAAGTTAACATCAGCTGTTATGCTAACGAGAACAGTTACTCAGTCAGGTCTGAGATCGACACATACGCGTGCACTCACCCTAGTGTCTAATACAACACTGAGAAGATAACACGATTGTAACGGCTATGTTAGCCGCCTGCTCCAAGGATACGTCACGGTATGGACGATCCCAGTGCCAAGTGTCGCTAGAAAATTGAAAATACTGTAGTGCGACATCTTCCTATATAGTCCGGTCAAACTAGAGAAAAATAGGAAAAAAAAATATTAGAAAGCTAATTTTTACATATGTTACTTAATAGGTGTTGTTATATCACAGAAAAAAAGTTTACCACTCTATGTCATTGGATTTGAAAGTTATTGAAGAAATTCATTTTTAACGGTTAAAAACAGTGTTTCAATATCCGTGGAGTTTTTTGAAGCACCTCTCTGAAATGCCTTCAATTGTGCCTATGTTTTAGATGGAGGCTCATTCATAAATCGAATATTGTGGCAGAAGGGTCTCTCTTTTGAATGTAGAAATAGTACGCAATTTACAAACTATGTGCTTATAACTTTTAACAAATGTAACTGTCGTTTTCGATGTTATACAAGTAAGCTATCAACCAAAGATGTGACACATTTCCGGCATTGAAAGGGATAGGCCAGTTGTTCAAATATAGAAGTCAGAAAAAAGGCGGTGCTGATTGTTATTAAGAAAGAAGATTTTTGAAGATTCAGAGCATTAAAGAATAATTCATTAAATTGCGTCTAGAAGACTTCAATAGCAATGGCATGAAGACACTTCAGGCAACGGATGACGCGGATTTGCTGATTGTAATAAATGTTACTAAGAGCTGAGTCTACAAATTATTTATATGAGAACCTTTTCTTTAGATTAAAACCTATGTTACAAATAATTGACATTTTATATTGTCTATTTCTTATTTAAAATGTTGACCAGTGCCCATTAATCAACGGACAACGACGTGAATAGCAGTCAGCTTTTTGTTCTTTTAACAGTGGTAATATAACCATTTCTTTGAAATATTTTTTAACCATTCGATAGATTATAAAATTCTAAAGAATTCTATGACTCACGCCCTAGTTTAATCTACCGTTTAAGAGATATTCAAGAAGAAAGACAGAAATTGTTCCTTCCTTTGTCAATTGTCGTAGTGAATAGCAGTTAGTTTTTGTTGGTTTTGTAGTGATAATAACCCTTTCATTGAAATATTTTTTATACCATTCGATAGATTATTAAATTCTAAAGAATTCTATTCAGACTCGCGCGCAAGTTTAATCTACTGTTTAAGAGATATTCAAGAGGGAAAACAGAAAATTTTGTCTTCTCAATGGCAATTTTTTCTCTATTCGTTTAACCTGTTATAGTCTATGAACCTTGTCTATTTCAGCTATCTTTCTAAAGATAGATAGATGGTTTACATGACATCATACTAAGGGCCCCCGCAAACGAGCGTTCCATAGCCGCAACCTCAAATGAACGCAGCCGCATGGCCAGTAGGGTGGCTCGTTTTTGGGGGGTAAAACCAAAATTTTGGAAATGCGTTTGTCCTTAGTGCAGAAAAGTGGCCAAATGGTGTAAAAACATTACATGAAAAATTTCAGGGCAATCGGAGGCCGTCTTCCGTTGCCGGAACGCCGATATATTTTAAATAATAAAAAATAATTTTTTTTAGGCATTTTTTCAATTTTCTGCATTTTTTTCGTATGTAACGCGCTAAAACTTGTCTGTCCTTAGTTTTTAATCTGTGCATATATAAATTCCCGATGTTCATTCAAAATTTCAATATATTTCATGAATATTTAGGGTTGCCGAAAGCCGCAAAACTATTTTTATACCAATTTTGCATTAAAATATACATGCTAACTATAGTATCAGGCATCGACCATGAACTAAATATATATTTTCAAATGTTTGATATTCAGATAATAATATCCTAAATCAATTACATAAAATAAATGTGACAGAAATAAATTTATCACACAGTGAACAGGTTTGGACAGCGGCTGTGACTTGTTACAAGATCATTCCATTGTTACAGAAGTGCAAAGAATTACAAGTGTATATTTTGATGGGAAGAGAGATGTATCTCTGGTAAACAAAAAAGATGGTGGGAAATATTATAAGAAGAAAGTATCAGAAGAACACATTTGTCTGATAAGTGAACCAGGAGCAACATATGTAGGACACTTTGCTCCTATTAACGGAACTTCACGAAGTATCCATCAAGGAATAATGGAGTTTGCAAAGAATAATAGCATCTCATTTGAATCACTGATAGCAATTGGCTGCGACGGAACTAATGTTAATACAGGAACGAAAGGGGGCGTCATAAAACTAATGGAAGATTCGTTGGGGCGACCAGTTCATTGGTTCATTTGCATGCTACATGCAAATGAACTACCGTTGCGCCATCTTTTCTCATCACTTGATGGAAAAACATCAGGACCCCGATGCTTCACCGGACCTGTAGGAAAACTTTTACAAAAGTGCGAGTCACGGTCAATAGTTAACTTTGCTCCTATATCAGTCCCTCTCATAACAACAGACAAAAGAGACATCAGCACAGATCAGAAGTATCTTTTGGAGATTCACCAAGCAGTTTCGAGCGGTGTAGTGTCAGAAGATCTTGCCAAACGCTCTCCTGGTAGCCTGAACCATGCAAGATGGCTTACAACGGCCAACAGGATTCTCAGGTTGTATGTCAGTACTGAAGACCCTACACACAATTTAAAAACATTGGCCAACTTTCTGATGGAGGTCTACATTCCGATGTGGTTTAACATAAAATCTAATCCCCATGTTAAATTTGGTGCGAAGCATATATACGAAACACTTAGGCTAATGAAAGCTCAAACTGAAGAGGTACAAACAATAGTATTACCAGTATTGCAAAGAAATGCCTATTTTGCACACCCTGAGAGTGTTCTGCTTGCGATGGTGATAGACGAAAGACAACATGTCCGTGAACTAGCATGGAGAAGAATAAAGAACAGTCGCGTAACAACCAGACCTGCTTCTGAACATGTGCAACAGTTCAAAATACCACAACTTCTTCTGGATTGCAATGAGTATTATAATATGATATTATGGCAGTCGACAAATGTAACGGAACCTCCGATTACCATGGGGATCTCTGACCAAGAGTTGGATGAATACATTAAAGACAAGCATCTGTTTGTGATAGAGAAGTATCCCCTCCACACACAGGCGGTAGAAAGGGCCATCAAAGTAGTGAGCGAGGCTTCAAATCAAGTCTGCGGCCATGAGACAAGAGAGGGATTCATCAAGTCTCGTCTTGCGTCAAGAGGACGCATCTCTGTTTTTGAATCAAAAAAGATTACCCCATATTGTAATATGGTAAATTAGTACATACCGTTAAGATCAAAGGAAATCATATATGTTAATTTTATACGTTCTTACATGCATTTTTTTGTTACTGTATTTGATGATGTCGTATAGTTAAACAGTAGTTAGTATATATATCTCAAAGATAGATTACCCCATATTTTAATATGGTAAATTAGTACGTAATAGCATACCGTTAAGATCAAAGGAAATCATATATGTTTATTTTATATGTTCTTACATGCATTTTTTTGTTATTATATTCGATGATGTCGTATAATAAAACAGTAGTTAACATATTTGTTTGAATCTTACCTAATTTAACATGTTTAAATAGCTGTTGAAACAATTCATTTAGTGACGTTTTCATATAATAAGGTAAAAATTCGTTTAAAAAATAGTTATTGGTAATTCGGCAACCCTAAATATCCATGAAATATATTGAGATTTTGAAAGAACATCGGTAAATTATATATGTACAGATTAAACACTAAGGGCAAGCAAGTTTTAGCGCTTAGCATACGAAAAAAATGCAAAAATTAAAAAAAATGTCTAAAAAATATTATTTTTTTATTATTTAATATATATCGGCGTACAGGCAACGGAAGACGTCCTCCGATCGCCCTGAAATTTTGTATGCAATGTTTTTACACCATTTGGCCACTTTCCCGCACTAAGGACAAACGAAATTCCAAAATTTTGGTTTTCGAGCCACCCTAATGGCCAGGACACACGAGCGTGTGCCGCAATGGAAAATTAACC
This sequence comes from Caprella mutica, assembly GCA_947561585.1. Lineage (NCBI taxonomy): Eukaryota > Metazoa > Arthropoda > Malacostraca > Amphipoda > Caprellidae > Caprella > Caprella mutica. The sequence goes on along the minus strand of CANNZV010000834.1, from coordinate 238,046 downwards.
CAGATGCACATAGAGTGACATGTAGCATGTACCAGTCATACTATACCTAACTAGTTACACTGTAGGCTATCTAACCAGTCACGCTATACCTAAACGGATCTAAATTGTAAAGTAATTAATATTGGTACGTATATCGGTTACCAATACGTATCGGTGCATATTCATTCAAAAAGTTTATATAAATTCATAAGGGCTTGATCGATAAAGAAATACCTGAATTAACTCTCTGTTTTCTCGTTTTATTATTTCTTTGTAATAACTCTTAGACTGTTGAGGACAAATGTTTCTTTCTTTTATGTTCAATAAAAATGTTTTAATCTCACTATTTAATTACAATTACCATTGAAAGATGCGGCAACAAACCGTCCGTGTGCGCACCCACACGTAGATTATATAGAATTGACAGGTAATGCGGCGGTCACCATCCGTGAAGAGACAGTCTCTCTGCCGGACGGCAAAGAACTCTCGTGTGCCCACCTCCCCGATAGTTAATGCTATTTTAGGGTCATGTGTCAGTTGCCGGATGGCAAAAAAACGCTCGTGTGCGGGGGCCCTAATATCTGACAAAAGTGATTCATGTAAGATATGAAACATCAAGCAAATGTCAAGCCACTTGGACTAAACATTGCCAATACATGCACTTCTAGGATGGGATACAACCTCTAGGGTACATTCCATTGGGAAGGGAGCAGCACTGAGAAAGTGAAGAACTGATCCTAATTTCAAAAAGATATGATATCTTTTCTCAACAGTATACCTTAAATAGATGACATATCCCATGCATGCTGGTGAGAGATTGCTTTTACTATTACATGGAGTAACAAAATCATCGAATCTCAATCACCATCAATTATGGGGGTATATTAATAAAGTGTGAATTAGGAATAAACCTCTCCAGCTTGAGATGCTCTGCCCAACATTTCATTCGGTGAGTGTTCCTTCCGGTTCAAGCATGGATAGGGAATGATTTGAATCCTCTTGAATTTAAGTGGAGAATTGAAAATGAAAGGCTGATGCCAATTTACACTTCCAAACCTCCTGCTCCATATTCCCTCTTGAAAATGATCAGATGCAACTGTAAAGGGGATTGTAGTAATAAAAGTTGTCCACGATTCAGTTATTTCCTTGCGATCCTCCAATATTTGTGGTCAATGCAGAGGAGTATCTTGCCATAATTGTATGGAGTATGATTTAAATGATAGTACTATGTAGACTTATAAGTAAAATATAAATAAAATGAGTTTCATTAGCCGCAATTAGCAAAGGAGTGACATTTTTTAACCAGAAAAGTGCTTCAAAAAACTCCACGGATATTGAAACACTGTTTTTAAACGTTAAAAATGAATTTCTTCAATAACTTCGAAATCCAATGACATAAAGTGGTAAACTTTTTTCTGTGATATAACAACACCTATAAAGTAACATATGTAAAAATTAGCTTTCTTATATTTTTTTTCCAATTCAGCCACTTTTTGAGCTAGATTGACCGGACTAATTCAATGATCTGTGCTGTCACTTTATTTACCTGCTATGGTCTATACATAAGCGGAGCGTTCCGTCTGGCTTTCTAGCTGGCACACATGACGCAGACCACTTAAGAGTTGCTTTATTCAATGATATTGTTATTTAGAAGCTCTTTACACTGTTTTTCAATTTCCTCATTTATAGGTTGGGCAAAATTTCGTGGTTTCTGCCAAATAGGGGTGTAATTGTAACAAAAATCAATAAACACGTAAGTAACACACAATCTAAACACAAGTCAAACGCTCAAATGAAAGAATTGTAGCATGGTCCCAAAGATGACTGACTAATACTGACTGAATAAAGCTTGAACGTTGCGCAAATAACAAAGAATCATTATGTGGTACAAAATTAACAGTTAGTTACAATGATTAACGAAGAGATAGGGTAATTAAAGGATCATTTAGTGTAAGTACTAACTAAGAGTTATGATTTCGTTGTTTCGTTTTTTTTTTGTTACTTTTGTGTAATTTTGCATTTTGTTTTAAATAAGTCTTTCGTTAAATTTGTCTTTCGGCAAAACCTCACTTCGGCGAATCCGTTTTCGCCAAATTTGGTTCCGGCAAATTCGTTTTCGGCCAATCCGACGGATACCATGCAGTACAAACATACGAACGATGTGGGATATCTTCTAATCTAATGACTATAATCTTTATTTTGCTGTAATTCAATGTGAAATTAGAATGCTATATATAAACTATGTCCTTGATTGTGAACATATACTATCTAGCTTTATTAACCCAAAACAGTAAATTTTCCAATTACTTCTTAAGTTATATATAGCGTGTATTCGTTTCATATATTCCTGGCTTTTCATTAAGGGTAAATTAAATTATTTTACACATATAATCACATGTCAATAGGTCTCCTGAATATGCCTAAATCATTCTACTTTGTCAGAGAAAATTAACTCTGTAATAATTCTTTATCATCAAACATAGTAATAAATTATTACGAATAGACTTGAAAAATGAGCACCAAAGATTACATAAAAGAAATACATCTGGTGGAAATTATTAAAATACGTTCTATTTTAATTCACAAACTTTAATATTATATAAATGATATAAACTGTTTGTTGTTTGCTAATTTTTTTTTTTTTTTTTTTAAAAAGGCCCCCTGCCAGAAGAAGCAAACCTTCTTTAAATAAAAAAAAAAGCTATTATCTTTATTAAGACAATGAACATTAAAAAATGAAAGATAAGCTTCTCTGCTCTACGACCATGGCTCCGACCATCGCCAATGGTAGTGGCCTCCAACCGACTGTGAGGTGCCTATAGCAGGTCACAGGGCAACACCCAAACTGCGGTCATCATACTTCTCCTTGACTGACGTCAGGATACTGAAAGCATTGCCCCTCTGAACTGCCAAAGCAACTCTCTGCTCTAACCAAAAGGTCTCTCTCACATCATCAGTGACGTCGGTAATGCGACGGCCGATTTCAGTAAGGAGTGCGCCTGTCGTTTCACCATAGCTACCTGCCGTTTCCACCGCTATGGGTTCGAACCGATATCGAATGCCAAGAGCCGCATATTTGCGTCGCTTCCTCCCCTCCGCCTCCTTGGCTGCGCTACCAGGTGACAATGCCGAGTCGATCAAGTGAGACGCCGCGTAAGTGTCTACACATGTTGCATCCCAACAAAGACACCTCCCATCTGTAAAAGGGAAGACTGAGATACCATCAGGCCGCTTACCATCACCCCTATCAACCCCCAGAGGCTCAAGCACTGAAGGGATACCAGCCGAAATCAAAGCTCTCCTAATAACATCATTCAGGGCTGTATGTCTCGGATGGCGTCCAGCACTGTAGCGACATGATAGACCGTGAAGTCCCCTTGAATCCACCCTCTGGCCGCATCGGCACACGTGTGGCTCACAGATGTCCGCACCAACACGTAGCGCAATCGCAACCCGAAAAGACTCTCCGTCGAGTAGCGTTCCAAGTGTAGGAACTGGAAGCGCATGTAACCAAAGTCCGCTCTCTCTACATGCAGATGCCAGCAGACGTGCCCTAGACAATTGATCAGCCTCCTCGAGCAGTCTGGCCACAGTGGCTACCGACTTAGGGTCATCCCATGACCTCTGCCGACTCTCATTAGCTCCCTCAGCTAAGGCTAAACCCTCACTTTGCCATTTCTCCACTGCTGCTCCAAGCTCTCGGTCATCCCCAATCTGTGTTCTGCACAGAATGGATCTAACCAAATCCTCGGTAGCATGAAGGGAAGATATGAATGCGGGTAGCGCAATGTCCTTAGACATCCTGATTCCTAACCCCCCAAACCGTACGGGCAACGATGCCTGCACAAGTGAGTCTCCCTCAAACTTAACGTTGGTAACCATCGAAAGGGCTGATACAATGACCCTGTCGAACTGTGAAAGATCCTCACTATTCCTGTAAGCTGGTGAAGCACGTAGGATATATTGGAGCTTAGGCAAAGCAAAACAGTTCTTGAGCAAAGCAAAAGCTTGATGGTTCTCAATCAGTTTCAACCTTGACGAAAGCCTCTCCAAATCCTCCCTCTTCTCAGCAACAGCTGCTGGTATGCCCCTCTCCATGAGTGGTGCTCCCAGCAAGCTTAAATCTTCCACTGGAACGACCCTCAATCCTGGCATCAACCCCTCAAATAGATTCCTCGTAATTATTGATTCTTCCTCAGAATGATTCAGCAAAATCAGTTCACACTTCTCTCGGTTGATATCCAGTCCCACTTCAGCAAGGTCACTGATTAGACGCTGCAAACAAGTGAACACCTTTTCAGGTGAATCTCCGATTGTCCCGTCATCGAGATACCAGACATTCAACTCAGTGTCCACCCTTCGCGTTATCTCATCAATTCCCAAAGAGAAGAGAGCTGGACCGAAAGGGTCGCCCTGCTGTAAACCCGTAGCGGATACGAGGTTCGTTCCCCCATAAAAAAGTGTTGTTGGACCAGAATAAGCCTGCCAAATCAGTCTATAAAGCCCCTGAGTCCTTTGTTTAGCCGCATTCAGGAACACATCTCGTCGTAGGCTATTGAAAGCATTGGCCATGTCAATCTTGAAAATAACCTTTTTGCTAAATTATACCTGAACATCTGAAAGTTCTAGATCATAAATATTAAATACCTTGATACAGGGTGGGGTGTCAGTTTGGAAGCAAATGAAAGTGCATATTATAATCCAACGAAAAATATATTTGAAATTTTACAGTTAAGGGTTTTAAGAATTAAAAAATCATAAATTTATTCAAAATGTCCCCCCTTGTTTTTAATAACAGCCTCAAATCTCCTCCTAACTCCTATTGCGGCACGCAACTGTTCTTGTGAAATTTCCTTCCAAGATCTCCGGAGCGAACGCTTTACATCATCCACACTGCGATGGAATTTACCACAGGCCTTTGATTCAAGAATGGACCATACCGAAAAGTCCATAGGATTAACATCTGGGGAGCAGGGAGGCCACATTTCTTTGGACCAAAACCGTGGAAGATGGTCATGGCACCAGTTTTGAGTGATATTTGCAGTATGTGAAGTCGCGCGCGCCGTCTTGCTGAAATGTCCATAGAGTGTCATTACCGAAGTGATCCTAAAGCCCCGTCCAGACGGTCAAATTTTTTTAGAAGTGACAAACTAAATGACAAACTTATCGTCAGTTTTCAAGGAGTGTCTACGGTCAAATTTTCTCGCCAAAAGTTTGAGGTTCACTGGCGTCAGTTTCGTCAAAATTAATGTTATATATCGTGAAAATAAAAATTATATAACTTGGTATGTATATTTTTTAAATTTAGAACAGTAAGAAACCAGAAAAAATAATTTGTTTTTAATGACAAAATATCGTCTGAAAAGGATAGTCAAAAATAGATCATAGAAAACAATTCACAACGTAGGTAGCCTACCTATAACTTAGATCTAATACAACCAAGTATTAAAGAGTCTGTCGTCAGCCATTGTAACTAGATAGATACTAACTAAGTTTGAAAAAAATGAGGTTTTTGTAGTTGTACCTAGCTGTAATAAACTAAAATGACGCGCAAATAAAGAAATATTATTGCCGGAAAGTCAGTGTGTACTTCAAACTTTATCATCAGCAAATAGTTTGACAAACTTTTTGCTGACGATATCCAACATGTTGGAATAAAAAAACTGGTGAAAAGTTTGACGGTGTGCTGACGCTAGGAAGATATCGTCATTTAGTTTGTCATTAAGTTTGTCACTTCTCTGAAAAATTTGACCGTCTGGACGGGGCTTTAGCTGACTCCAACATTGGCGTCAAAATATTCTCAATATAACATTTAGCATTGATTTTGGCACCTTGTTCCACAAAAATTAAAGGAGATCTCCAAGTTTCTGAAACGGCGGCCCAGACCATTACTGAAGAAGGTTTCATGGTTCTGTGGACAGTTTTTTGGTTGTATAGGATGTCTTTTGCACTTTTACCAATTATTCTGTCATTCCTCCGGTTGTGAGCCATTTCCACTGTGAAAATTTTTTCGTCAGACCAAACAATTTCACCAGCCGTGCCAGACTTCAATTCTCTCAGAAGTGCTTTGCTTCTCTCCAATCTCTTTTTCTTTACAGCTTCTGACAGAGTCTGTCTCTTTTGGAGGGTGAAATAGGACATCTTTAGGTCTTCTTTGACAACTCTTCTCATTGTTCTGGGACTCACATTAGCTGTTTTGGCTAACAATCGTATTGACCTTTTCGGGTTCCTCCTGATCTTCTCTCGGGCACATTTTATCAGTTGTTTGGTGCGTTGTGAGCGTGCCTACGTGATCTACCACTTCTTGGACGATCAGTCAAGTCTCCTCTCTCATTAAAACGCTTCACACACTTCCAAACAGTCGATCTCGCTATTGAGAGAGTCTTTGAAATGACGGAATCTGACTTCCCGGCACGGTGTAGAGCAATAATGGCTTCTCTTTTGTCTGACATTTTTGAATTGACTAAATTTTTGTAAAAAATAACACTGCCACGTCATAATGTAGTGTCTCTACTATAGTTCAAACCCTATCACCTAGTTAGGAACTTACTTTTAAGAATTATATTAATGTTTGAAAAATTGCTTCCAAACTTACGCCCCACCCTGTATATAGGAATGTTATCGATAAGGAAATCAGTCAATAATACATAAGTTTACCCTTAGTGAAAAGCCAGGAATATAGTAAACGAACACATGCTATAACTCCTTAAGTAATTCGAAATTTGCTGTGATTTGGAAAATAAAGTCAACATTCATATGCTTTCTTAATAAAAGACAATATTTACATATTTTTTAATTCACATTGAGTTTCAACTAATTATAGATGATATTGATTAAATTATAAGATATCCCACATTGTTCGTACCTTTGTACGTACACTATCAGATCTGGAAAGTACCACTAATTTTGTGACTGAATGGATTTCTGAGCTCTCAGTCGGTCATTTTCAGTTCATCCCCGGTAGAGAAAGGTCTTCATACCAAGTCTTATATACACTGTATACTATAATAGTCTCTAACCCTTGCTTCATACAGCTCCAAGTGTGCACCACTAATAATGGATGGAATGACTAATGCTAATATACAGGTAAAGCTCGTACAACGCCCTATACATGTACGGTGTACCGGAAAAGTGCCCGCTATGCTATCAGCGTTCGTATTAATGTCACATTTATTAGTTTAGTTCGGGATTTAAACTTTGTAAGTTTTCTTCAACAGTATTTCAAAGAAACACTAATGAAGGTAAACTATATCAGATTATCATTAAAGGGAAATTTTAATGAAAATCTTATAATATTTAAATCACTTTCTTATATAAATGTACAAAATAATACATACGATATATTCGTAACTACAGGCAAGCCTCGCTTTAAGTACAACTCACTCTAGTAAAAGTGGTTCTTATTTCGAGTCATGTTTCGAAATAAGAACCGTTCGTAGACAGAAAACGGAGACAATTTTATGTGATTATTTCACTGTAACTAAAAATACATCAAAATTATAATCCAGATGAGGTTATTAGAAGCAGTTGGTTCAGAAATTCAACATGTCCTATTTTAGGGTAAGTTCCGTTTTATTACACGGTTTCATATTTTCGAACACGTGAAAATCTTTATATAATAATCATCATTTAACTTTTATTTCAATTGGTATCCATGATACCAATTAGAATAGAAGTTAAATATTAATAATTATATTATTTTCTTTTCAAACGTGTCCGAAATTGTAGAACCAACCAATAACTTGGAACTTAGTACCCTACTAGGCTACTACCAAAAACATTTCATAGAGCATAAAATTGCGAATTGTTGAATGTAGAACAATAATTATAGAAGTTTAAGTATCAATTAATTACTCACCTATACTGAGTGAGAGTTAAGCTATGGATGGATTTTAAAATATTAATGAATGCACGACTTTAAACTTTTTCATCACAGTCACAAGCAATGAAAGACTGTATGTTATTATTAATATGCTTACATAAAATAAATTTTCTTTCTATAACTAATAGAAGATGAGGTATATAATGGAAGAGTGACCATTATAAATTTCTTGTTACTTTTATTCGCTTTAGTTATCGTTTGGTAACTAAACTGAGTCGTGATTTGGTAACTAAAGCGGGGGATGCCTTTAATCTAAATGATATAGAATAATTACCCCTCTTTTTATTTTCTATAATAGAACTTTTCTAATGAAAGAAAATATATAGGGAAAGGGTAACTAATTCAAAATACATAAGAAATTTTAAAACTATACATCAAAGTGTTGATTGTATTTCGTAAATTGTAATACCTCTGAATATAATAAATGTTTGACTAGATACTTGGTAGACGGATAACAATTAAGTAATGTTAAAGAATATAATTTAAAGAGGTCGTTGTAGCAATCTACAGTCCCTTAGAACGAACAATTTTTGTCCTTTGTCCGCTGTAAGAGCTTTACCTATACTATAAAATGTAGGGTTGTGACAATATGCGTTTAAATCATAGTTCTTAAGAATATAGACAAAACGAAATGAAATGGTATCGAATACTATACAAAATGTTTCCGATTTTTAAAATAATTGTAAATCTTTAGCCAATGGACGAAAACTGTATCTTTGTCACATTTTTTTCTCCGCCTCTTATTGTGTACTATTAACAGGAAAAACAATTTTGAGTTGATGGACATAGTTTAAGAACAGGTAAGCAAAAAGTGAGGGTGATTATTTTTTTGTCATTGCGTGAAGGTTATTCTTAGAGCTAACTCTGTGATTTTACTTACTAAAAAGCAGTGAATAAAAGAAAAAATTGTAATTGTAGACATTTTAATACAGGGTGCTTACACTTGCCCTCTACTGAAAAAGGGGTTCGTTGTATCTCTTTTTATTTCTTTGAGTGTTGCATCGCTAATCTAAGAATATATCTTAACGATACAGAGTGATTTTTCTTTCGACATCGAAAGTGTAGAGCACGTGGTATCGTTTAGAAATATAATTGACGGCTATGTTTGCTGGGAAGTGGTGTGTCTCAGTGTCTGGGACTCGGTCATCCGGATGCATATTAAATTGATTCAGGTTTGATATTAGAAGCCACTCTGAGACACTCGAATATTTTATAGTGAATGTGCAATGAAATTGACGTCAGGTTTTGATAAATTATTGATGTTATCTCACACGATTCGGAGCATTATGAATAGGTACGTTTTGAATGGAATTCAATAATAAAATATATATCAAATTACTGGTGTTGTTTCGATACATTCAGATAGATATCGGAATTGATCATAAATGATACGAAATTTTAAGTATTTATTCTAATACGGAATTCAGTAATATAATAGATATCTAATTACAATGTGTTGTTTCGATATGCATTAAACTATTTCTGATTATAAAATAAACGATGCAGGCTAGAGTGAAGATTTTTGAATACTGACGACAGGGAAAAAAATAGATTTCTAAACAGTCAAATAATTTAGATACTTTCAGTTAGATATCTAATATAAGTGTATTCCATATCTATTACCGGCATGCGCTACCAGCGCAACGAATTAGACACAACCCGATATCGAATAGATTCGGACATGTTTGCTGGGGTGTGTTCTGTAATGTTTGAGATTTAAATGATGTGTATTTTTTGTTAATGATTTTAATTTAGGCATAAATGCCATGGAAGTACTACTACCTACTACCATGATATATATTATTTTTTGTACAATTATGAGTTGCTATATTTATTTCCCACAATAATCATTACCCCAAGTTGTATAAAATTTAGCTCACATCCAAATAAGAATAATATTTGTCATAGTTATCCCTCAATGACAAAAATTCTCTATGATTTTAATCATAGAAAACTATCACTGATACATGAGTAATGAAGTGGCTTTCAATTATGAAAAAAACATTACTTCATAACTCAGGGTTTTCACTGTACCATCAAAAAACATTAGTTACCTAAAAGTGAACCTATATATGTATATACCTAATTACCTTTAAATTTTCGATAACATGTGATATATTAGAATGCAGCCTTGTTCTTCCATTGAATCTTAGAAAAAGTGAAAGTTGAATGTGAATATTTCTTACACAATTAATTATGAACAGAATACTCGATCGATTTATTTTCTGTTAACTGATATATCTTACATAACCTTTGCTCTACAAATTTAAAGAAATTCCAGTTATTTTGATTTATAGAGGTGTGGAAATTTAAATAATTATTCGGCTACTAGCGTCCACGTGGCAGTGAAACATCTTTCTACATTCAATATTCTGTGTCATTCTCCACAATCTCATCTGCAACACATTGGTCGGTTCAGCTTGATATTTTTCGCATATGAGTTCGCTAAACCTTATAATGTGATCCAAAAGATAAATGTTTCTACAAATACTATAATTTCCTTGCAGAGTTCTTCCTTACTAGTGTATTTCTGACTATCAACATATAACCTGATTTGACATTACATACATATGTAGTTCTAAGATTTTAGATGAAATTCAAACCTGATTAGCAAAGAGCCCACTCCATTAACAGATCATCATTATTATTTTTCCTGACCAAAATTGGTTTGTGAACTGATGCATAGCTATAGCAATGTTATAACGTGCATAAAAATGTATTTTTTTTCCTGAAACCCCTGGTTTATCAGAGGCACCATGAGAAAAAAGTCTCGGTGAGGAACTTAATGTAGGAATGGGAGTTAAGCTTTACATCTTCTTGAATGCGACAAGTCACAACAATCGAATCTCCAAATCCAGCAGAATATTTTTAGTATGTGCAAGATATGCGTTTAGCTGAATGACTGTTTTAACTATAGTTTTCATTATTGCTATACCTTTTTACTTATCATCTTACTCATGTCGAGACTTCACTTGAACAAAAACAATTCTTGCTCTTTATTTTACATATGAATGAAATATAACCATTTCTTTATTCAATTGTTTACATTTTTTAGTAAGCGAAACAGCTCTCATTTTGACACCTTGAGTCTCCATGTTTAAGAGTGTGGCAGTTAAGGCCAAAACCATGGTGTTGAATTGTTACCTCATTCACTTATATACATTCATAAATATAGTTAATTAATCTTTCCTCTTCCGCAGGTAATCTGATGGATCTTCTCCCAAACGAAATGATTCTCGAGATCTTCAGTCACTTCGATAGATTCGAAGACAGAACTGTTCTATCCAAGTTTCGAGACGCTTCAATAGTCTCAGCAAGGTCAAAACATGGAGGAAAAAGCTCATCATCACGGTAAGGCTCTAAATAATAAGTGTTATTGAACACTATATTCAAATATTGATAATGAATAATAATAAGTGCACTTCCCTACCATTTGACAGTTACTCTTTGTTAAATTTTATTAATATAAAATCATTCATTCCTATAAATATTTCGAAAATATGAAATTTTAAAACAAAACAATTAGGATCTGTAATTCATGTGAGTAATTTGGTGTAAAAAAGTCAGTTTTTCGATCCATTATCTACCATATGTAGCAATACAATCTAAAATAAAAAATGTTTCAAAGACAATTTACTTTTAAAATGAAAGTTTATGTATACACAATGATAAATAACCTCAACATGTCTAAATTAACAGAACTCTAAACTTTGACTTACAAGTTTACTAAGCACTCATCATTCCAGTAACTTATTATTACTCTCCATTACTATTCAATAGCTTCATAGACAGATAATATAATTCTTGTACGCTTTCACATCTACAGTCTACTATCCCGTTCAATGTTTTAATTTTTTTGTCAACGTTTTTATATTTTCAAGCCTGAAATATATAACTATCCACAAATGAGCATGAAAATAATAATTTATAAGCGACTTATTTGTTCATTAGAATCCATTTAATTTCTAGATGATATTGTAACAGATGATAAAAATTATTGCATAGTAAAATGGATAGTAGAGAGAAAAATACTATAGAAACTATGAAACCTGATAATACATATGTTTGAAATGTTTGTTAAAATTAGAAGCATAATTTAATTTGTTTACAATTTACTAAATAAAGTTATAATGTAAACAAATAGAATTGAAAAGTCCTGATATCCCTTACTCTTATTTTTCCCTTTTTTATTTCAGGTAAAGGATATTGAAAAGCATGGCATGTTTAGGTTTAAAAACTATAAACTCTTGCAAGAAATAAAGATGTCAGTAAACTTGAAATTTGTCAACATAGAAAAATTGGAACTGGACTGTTCCCGGCTAACTAAAGATTATACATACAAAAGATAAAAATCTTTCAAAACGTCAAAGGATGAGGGAAAATATTTTATGTTCAGAATGTCTAGTAGCGATGCGCCATTATAGACGAACTAAGTACTTGAATCAACAGCATTAAATTAGAATGTCATATTACCTACATGCTTGTTCCTTATTTTACCTACATTTAACATCCATCTAACCACAGCTGTGGGTAAAAATTACTTGCGTGCGTTAAAAATGAACTACAGTAGACAGTCTATTCTACCAGCATCTGAATCTCATCTAAGTGAAGTTTTTACTTACAAATTAATCATTTAAACTACATTTACAGGTAACTCTCGATTTGTCTCCTGTGATGGAACCGGATAAATCGAGATAGCATTTTTGGCTTGAAAGAAAATGTGAACCTGTTATTATAGGGGAAACTTTATGATGCATACAAATAATTTGTCCTACATTAAATCAGTAAATAAAACTAAAATATTCAAATAAATAAATTGTTTACTGCTCTTATACTTGATAAACATACTTGTTTAAAAAATATATTGAAATAGTAAACAATTGAAACAGATGAAAGAACAGCTTTTGTTTACAAAATGTCATTGTGATTTTTTTCTTATAATGAATTCATAGGATACACGACAACGCGGAGGGTGGATAAATCGAGATGGTGCGAACTAACCAAGATAAAAAAAAACTATATAAATCGAGAGAGGGACTAATAGAGAGTTACCTGACCTAGCAATTTTACTGAAATGTATTTCATTTTAAACACACAGACAGGAGAGAAGAATAGACAGCTATATAAATAGTTCATTTCAACTAATTAACTACTATAAATAGTCAATTTATCGAACAAAATAAAGAATAAATGGTCACAAATTAATACCTATAACAATATATTCCCCAAGATGATATTCGTTAACTCATCAATGCCAGACCTAGAATGGTCTTAGCATTAAAAACAGTAGTGGAATGTAAACCAAGTATTAGTTATTAAATCTGTGACTATTTATTTCAGATTTTGTTCGATAAATTATAAGTATGATTATTGAACTAAACTGTAATGTATATAAATAACATACATTACTTTATATTGTAATTTATTTTATTACTAGTCAGAAGAAAACCATTTGTGTAACAATCATAATTGTAGAAGCGTTAGGGGAAAGTGGTGAACAATGGGACAAAAAATACAAAAAGATAGATATTTCATTTATTACAAGTAAAAAAAAATCGTATGTAATATTTATATTTCTTTATTAAAGGAATTAATTAGAATTCAATCACATGTTCCGTTTACTAAAAAAATAATTAAATAAATAAAAATATTGTCCCATTGTATACCTGAAATGGTGAACAATGGGACAGTCATTTTTATCGAGTTTTTATCGAATTCCAAGTTCGAATTATTTCTCCATGCTGTCTACATCCTAATGCCCTGTACACACTAGGCATTAAAATTACTTAATTATTTATTACCTCTTAATTTGCATTATTTAAATAAATTAATAAATGATTTCGATATTTTTTCCGCTCTTCATTTCATTTATTCTTTCTTTATTCAAGAAAAAATTTACATAAAACATAATGCATAAAAATAAACTTCTAAATAAGAGCCCGAATAAGCCGAAGCTTCTAGGGCAACCTAACTAAAATTTAAAAAAATCCAATAAGACCTAATAAATACAATTAGAGTGAAATGAAGGTTACATATAGCTTTGAAATAGGAATTTATTGAGTATATTCTTGAATCTATTAACATATGAGGATTGTTTATAATCAGGATGCAGATCGTTCCAAAATTTCAAGCCGACATATTCTATTGAATGTTGTGATTTTGAAAACAGTGGTAAAATTAAATTATTGCTATTACGAGTGGAATATTGATGAGAATCAGACTGAGATCGCATTACAGTTAGAAATTCGTTATCAAAATCACAGTGCAATGTTTTTCACATAAATATACATGTCTGTAACTTATGGAGGTCGGTAAGCTTCAATATATTATTCCTATGAAAATGATCGTTAGTATTTTCACAAAATATCAAAGAACTGACAGCCCTAATTGCTTTCTTTTGCAGTGAAACAATTCTGTTCCTATGCATAATTGCGGTATTGAAATAAACTTCAAATCCGTATAACAAATTCGGATGTACCAAAGAATAATAAATTGATAACAGGGCAGAGAGTGAAGCACACAATTCAACCTATGCAACATTCTAAGTGCCACAAAGATCTTAGTAGAAATGTGATCGAGATGCTTACAGAAAGTCAAGTGGCTATCGATGATTATCCCTAAAAATTTAACACTTTGGAGCCCATTCAACTTGGAGTCTCCCAATATAATATCACCAACATCCACATCATTCCTATATGAAAAAACTACATATTCAGTTTTGCCAACATTGATAGCCAACCCATTCAATTCCATAATCATTAAATGTTAAATTTACAACGATTGAAAGAAATTACAAAAAAATTTGGTTCTCTAACCTCTATAACAAGTTTTCACTTTTACGCCGAGCTGACTGCACCAAAACTACTAACTGTAATGCGAGTGAATGCGCTAAAGTGTGATTAATTCACCCTTGGAACAATGAAACAATTAATTCGAAAATACAAGAATAGATGGGATTAAAATAATTCAACAGTTAACAAGTATTCAATAGAATTCGAAATTCATGTAATTCAGACAATTTTAGAATGCCAAGCTGCATGAAGTGACAAGATGTGTTGGCATAATGAGGCAAATTTTTGATTGATGTAACAGCAGCGTTTTGCACTTTCAAAGCTCTTCTAGTGTAGCATGCAGATGCTCTTCCTCAAACTTCCACTGCATTCATTGAATAAGGAACAATTAGTGATTTATATAAATAGAGCTTAATATTTTCTGGGACATAGTAACTTACTTTATTGAGTACACACAAAGAAAGCGACTTTTTTGAGGTCATATGTTCGATGTGCTTATCAAATTTTAAGTTTTCATCAAACATACTTCAAAAAATTTGATAACACTTGTACGACATATTTAATGGTTACCAAACTTAATCATTCCTAATCAACTCTACGCCTATAAAAAATTACTAAATATACATATATTTTTCACATTAATTTTTATCTTATTGACTAAAAGTCAGTTATTTATTTTTAATAATTCAGAATTAACCATGTTCGAAATATTGTGATCAATGTTAGGGTCAAACCTTAGTGATAAAGTGCTATCATCTGCAAATAGAGTAAAGTTGAATTTATTTGAAGAATTTGTTAAATCATTGATAAAAATGTTAAAAAGCAGGGGACCGAGGACGCTTCCCTGGGGTACTCCATGCGATACCATCAAATTACTAGATGAAGTATTGCCCAGGGAAACGTACTGTGAGATAAGATTTGAACCAGTCATAGCTTTAACCTCTAAAACCATAATGATACAACTTTGATGATAATATTTAGTGATTTACACTGTCAAAAGACTTAGAAGAGTCTAAAAAAAAAGTCTCTACAATATTGCTAAAATTAGGCAAAATAATGGGTCTATAATAGTTTTATCTTCTCTGTCGCAACTTTTAAATACAGGAATAACTCTGGTAATTTTCAATGAAATAGGGAAGACACCGCGGGTCAGAGAGATATTAACAATGCGCGCAAGAAGTTATGAAATTATAAAGCTGATCTTCTTCAGAACCGAGACAGGTATTGATACAACTGACACTTTTATTTTTCAACGAATCAATATAATAGACATGATATCAAGAGAAGTAACATAGGAAAACATAAAAGAGTTCCTGTGATTGATTGCCTGTCATATAATTTTTAATGGTACCCGTGTCAGTTTCTAGAGAATCACCTATATTTCGTCATATCGACGAAAAGTACTAATTGAAAATATTCGGTAAGGCCCCTTTCACATCAGTGTTTTTCTAATACCACTGCAAAATAAAAGCTGCATGAAGAAAATAGCAAATTTTAACGGTCATACACGTGGTATTTCTGAAGCTGAGTATAAATTTTATACCTGATGCCCAGCGTGTGATTTCTAAAATCTCGGTATAAACTTCATGCTAATGGTTTGGCTTACCATTGTGTTCAATGTAGTCTTTCACACTAGGCATGAAATAGCATGCCGCTAACTAGATTAGCACAGACAAATAATGTAGATTTTCGTAATTAAACATACAGATTTATACAATAATTTTAATTATCTAGCGACTGTTGGCTCTTACTACATCTCGCTATTGCATTATTTCTAATGTTATCATTATGTATTTTTTGTGATATCTTCTAATGTAAAAATTGTATGTTTATGAAGGTAAATATTCATACTAACCTATTTTTTCAAAATTCCACTGCAGAAAATGGGAAGAAATATGGCAGTCTGTTGAATATTACTCAATATTAATCTTGTAGAAATCAATAATCTAATAGAACTGTTCATATTATTATTAACTATTTCAAGTTTTATATTTCTTTATAAATATACGCTTGAGTCTTTTGACAGATAACAAATATCCAAATTGTTATATAAATGACAGAGATAGCTATAATATAATAATCAAATGAGTGATCAATTTAAATTGTTATATAACAACTTAAATTATTCATTCACTTGATTATATCTATCTCTCTCAAGACTTCTCAAATCCACGTAAAATTGGAAAATGTACACCATTGCTCTGATCGAGCTAATCTAGTTAGCGGCATGATGTTTCATGCCTAGTGTGAAAGACTACATTGAACACAATGGTAAGCCAAACCATCGGCATGAAGTTTATACCGAGTTTTTAGAAAACACACGCTAGGCATCAGGCATAAAGTATATACCCTGCTTCAGAAATGCCACGTGTGAATAGAAGTATGTGTTTTGTATGATCGCTAAAATTTGCTGTTTTCTTCATGCAGCATTTATTTTACAGCGGTATGAGAAAACCACTCGTGTGAAAGGGGCATACGCTATTATTTTTTTTCCATTGCACTCAAGTGATAAAATTGCAAATAGGTAAGAATTTTTTAATGAACGATCTAATTTATTAATCACATATATGTTGTTTTGACTTTGTTATTTTTTAACAATAACTTACAAAAGTCACTGCCTCTGAATCGGTTTTTCTATTAAATAATGATAATATTACAGGTTATTTCCAAGTTAAACAAAAGGATGACTATATTGAATATATATTATTATTGTACTCAATTGGAAGTGAAGTAGGTTAGTATAATAAAATATTCCAACACTATCTATTGCGTTATCTCTTCTTAACAACTAGATTATTTTAAATAACTTATTCAAGCAATATCTCCCAACATTCCAAAGCCTATTGCTTACGTTATCTTCGCCATAAAACAAGAGGATTAATTTCAATCAGTTATTGGGGCAATATAGACATTCTCAGAACTGATTATTACATACTATCTTGTAGGTACATCAACTCTATGTATTATCATTTATAGTTATCTATTCATATATTTCAGTGTAATTACATGGAAAAGCTTAGTGTGAGTGTCTAGAGTACATGCTGTGAATACTTTAACATGTTATACTGTTGTGATTTGTCTCTAAAATGTTAGTGAGAGTTATAACTTACAGGGCAGAGTAGTGAGTGTGGTGAGCAGACTACCCTCAACTCCATTGTCATCTTCATACTGAATTCCCTGTGCAGTATAAGAATTTTTGGTGCTAGGACAATTCGTCGCCGGACAATTCGTCCCTGGGCAATTCGCCGATATAAAGTAAAAGAGATATAATTTTCGATATAATTATAACTTTTTGAAAATTACAAATACAACTAGTAAATATAAAACTAAAATTTTAGTATAATATAATTTTTACTGGGCTGGTTATTATCGCAAAAATGAAAAAAAAAATCAAATTTAAAGAAAAAGATAATTTTTTAAATACTCATATAGATAGTATAGTAGAAAAAATGATTAACTAACATTGTTATATTATAGCAAAGAAAACGTTAAATTTCTTGTATAAAATCACTGAAAAAAGACTAAACTGTAACATAATATTAACCGTTTCTCTTTGTGGGCAGTACAAACAATTGATTCATTATTTTAATGCAAATTATGTTAAAAACTCTAGGCAACAATATTTCAAATTTGAGATATGAAAATTAACGAAAATTAGTCAAAATTTTATATTGTGAGCATTTTGATAGATTTTAGCACTTTGAGAATGTTATTGAAATTTAGCATTAGCCATATTTTCTTCTCTATTTAAATTTTAAGCATCAACGAAAACCCACAAATTTGGATGAATTTTACTTAGCGAACCATTCAATGACGAGTAGAATGATAGTACTGTCCTTTTCAATAGAAATATAATTATATATATGTATTAATTTTATTTGAAATCATCATTATATTATGAGGTAAAAGTGCATTATACCAACCACTTATCTTGTTGAAAAAAATAGCTCCCTTTAAATGAATGCACTTCCACCAATTATAATTATATTATAAATTATATCTTTTATTTTCAATCGGTGACGAATTGTCCGGGGATGAATTGCCTGGGAACAAATTGTCCAAGCGGCGAATTGTCCGGACACCGATTTTTTTTATTTGTTCCGTAATCATTTAAAAAAAAAACGCTTTCAAACCTGAGTCTAATAATTGGGTTAACACCTATAGTCAACCTTATTGTCATGAACCGTTGAAAAGAAAAATATGTGTGCAGTGAATGCGGTGTGTCGGTACGCAAAATAAACTAACTGTTACATAACACCTACCACTGTACGTTACATAACACCTACCACTGTACGTTACATAACACCTACCACCGTAAGTTACATAACACCTACCACTGTACGTTGCTATTATATCTAAAGGTGATGAGTGCTGGGTAATAAAACTGCAATGATAATAGGAGTTATTTTATGTCTAAAGCCTTGTACCATGAAATTTTACACTGTTTATTATACTCAAGAAAATTGATATGCTAATAATAATTTTTCAGAAGTGCTTATATTCTGCGCAATTTACCGAGTTTGCGCTATCTGTAGATTGCTTTGCACGTTTTTAGGATCATGATATAGTGCGGCAATCTTGAGTTGCGCAATAAACTTAAAAGTATGAATCCGGGATGCCACTGATGGGGAAATCCCCCATCTTTGAGGGAAACACTTAGAAAGTTAGAATTAAGGCACCTTGGGTATAGTGACAATATATCTTCCCAGATACATAAGTTGTGTATGGGAAGGTATCCAGCCATTATTCATTTTTTACCTACTGATATTACTTACACATAATTTGAGTACATTAATTTGACAAGAAGAAAATCTGAGGATTATAGAAATTATGTACCAATCAAATTAAATCCGATATTAGTTAGTTTATCACTAGTTTCTAACAGACAAATAATACTGGCTGTGATTTACCAGCTTCAATACAGTCATTCATCTTATTTATGCTACATCCGTGATGTAGTGAATCAATTATATAATGATGCTATAGTATATTATATGGTATTAACGTAGAGTGTGGTAACGATATACCATTACCGTACTCTTAGTGAGGTAACGATACTATTACCGTGCTCTTAGTGAGGTTACAATACTATTACCGTGCTCTTAGTGAGGTAACGATACCATTACCGTGCTCTTAGTGAAGCAACGATACTATTCCCGTGTTCTTAGTGAAGTAACGATACTATTACCGTGCTCTTAGTGAAGTAACGATACTATTACAGTGCTCTTATTGAAGTACCGATACTATTACCGTGCTCTTAGTGAAGTAATGATACTATTACCGTGCTCTTAGTGAAAATATGATACTATTACCGTGCTCTTAGTGGAGTAACGATACCATTACCGTTCTCTTAGTGAGGTAACGATATCATTTCCGTGCTCTTAGTGAGGTAACGATATCAATACCGTGCTCTTAGTGAGGTAACGATATCATTACCGTGCTCTTAGTGAGGTAACGATATCATCACCGTGCTCTTAGTGAGGTAACGATACCATTACCGTGCTCTTAGTGAAAATATGATACTATTACCGTGCTCTTAGTGGAGTAACGATACCATTACCGTTCTCTTAGTGAGGTAACGATATCAATACCGTGCTCTTAGTGAGGTAACGATATCATTACCGTGCTCTTAGTGAGGTAACGATACCATTACCGTGCTCTTAGTGAGGTAACGATACCATTACCGTGCTCTTAGTGAGGTAACGATACCATTACCGTGCTCTTAGTGAGGTAACGATACCATTACCGTGTTGATAGTTAAATAAGAGGATGAGTATTATTATCAAAAGTGTTTCTTCATTCATTATATAACACAATAGGTTACATATCTACTCTACACTAGTGTATTACCCTCACTCTACACTAGTGTATTACCCTCACTCTACACTAGTGTATTACCCTCACTCTACACTAGTGTATTACCCTCACTCTACACTAGTGTATTACCCTCACTCTACACTAGTGTATTACCCTCACTCTACACTAGTGTATTACCCTCACTATACACTAGTGTATTACCCTCACTCTACACTAGTGTATTACCCTCACTCTACACTAGTGTATTACCCTCACTCTACACTAGTGTATTACCCTCACTCTACACTAGTGTATTACCCTCACTCTACACTTGTGTATTACCCTCACTCTACACTAGTGTATTACCCTCACTCTACACTAGTGTATTACCCTCACTCTACACTAGTGTATTACCCTCACTCTACACTAGTGTATTACCCTCACTCTACACTAGTGTATTACCCTCACTCTACACTAGTGTATTACCCTCACTCTACACTAGTGTATTACCCTCACTCTACACTAGTGTATTACCCTCACTCTACACTAGTGTATTACCCTCACTCTACACTAGTGTATTACCCTCACTCTACACTAGTGTATTACCCTCACTCTACACTAGTGTATTACCCTCACTCTACACTAGTGTATTACCCTCACTCTACACTAGTGTATTACCCTCACTCTACACTAGTGTATTACCCTCACTCTACACTAGTGTATTACCCTCACTCTACACTAGTGTATTACCCTCACTCTACACTAGTGTATTACCCTCACTCTACACTAGTGTATTACCCTCACTCTACACTAGTGTATTACCCTCACTCTACACTAGTGTATTACCCTCACTCTACACTAGTGTATTACCCTCACTCTACACTAGTGTATTACCCTCACTCTACACTAGTGTATTACCCTCACTCTACACTAGTGTATTACCCTCACTCTACACTAGTGTATTACCCTCACTCTACACTAGTGTATTACCCTCACTCTACACTAGTGTATTACCCTCACTCTACACTAGTGTATTACCCTCACTCTACACTAGTGTATTACCCTCACTCTACACTAGTGTATTACCCTCACTCTACACTAGTGTATTACCCTCACTCTACACTAGTGTATTACCCTCACTCTACACTAGTGTATTACCCTCACTCTACACTAGTGTATTACCCTCACTCTACACTAGTGTATTACCCTCACTCTACACTAGTGTATTACTCTCACTCTACACTAGTGTATAACCCTCACTCTACACTAGTGTATTACCCTCACTCTACACTAGTGTATTACCCTCACTCTACACTAGTGTATTACTCTCACTCTACACTAGTGTATTACCCTCACTCTGCACTAATGTATTACCCTCACTCTACACTAGTGTATTACCCTCACTCTACACTAGTGTATTACCCTCACTCCACACTAGTGTATTACCCTCACTCTACACTAGTGTATTACCCTCACTCTACACTAGTGTATTACCCTCACTCTACACTAGTGTATTACCCTCACTCTACACTAGTGTATTACCATCACTCTACACTAGTGTATTACCCTCACTCTACACTAGTGTATTACCCTCACTCTACACTAGTGTATACCCTCACTCTACACTAGTGTATTACCCTCACTCTACACTAGTGTATACCCTCACTCTACACTAGTGTATTACCCTCACTCTACACTAGTGTATTACCCTCACTCTACACTAGTGTATTACCCTCACTCTACACTAGTGTATTACCCCCACTCTACACTAGTGTATTACCCTCACTCTACACTAGTGTGTACCCTCACTCTACACTAGTGTATTACCCTCACTCTACACTAGTGTATTACCCTCACTCTACACTAGTGTATTACCCTCACTCTACACTAGTGTATTACCCCCACTCTACACTAGTGTATTACCCTCACTCTACACTAGTGTGTACCCTCACTCTACACTAGTGTATTACTCTCACTCTACACTAGTGTATTACCCTCACTCTACACTAGTATATTACCCTCACTCTACACTAGTGTATTACCCTCACTCTACACTAGTGTATACCCTCACTCTACACTAGTGTGTACCCTCACTCTACACTAGTGTATTACCCCCACG
>CANNZV010000834.1:0-213729 GCA_947561585.1 Caprella mutica | reverse complement strand
TATTACCCTCACTCTACACTAGTGTATTACCCTCACTCTACACTAGTGTACACCCTCACTCTACACTAGTGTATTACCCTCACTCTACACTAGTGTATACCCTCACTCTACACTAGTGTATTACCCTCACTCTACACTAGTGTACACCCTCACTCTACACTAGTGTATTACCCTCACTCTACACTAGTGTATTACCCTCACTCTACACTAGTGTATTACCCTCACACTACACTAATGTTTACCCTCACTCTACACTATGGTATTACCCTCACTCTACACTAGTGTATTACCCTCACTCTACACTAGTGTATACCCTCACTCTACACTAGTGTATTACCCTCACTCTACACTAGTGTACACCCTCACTCTACACTAGTGTATTACCCTCACTCTACACTAGTGTATTACCCTCACTCTACACTAGTGTATACCCTCACTCTACACTAGTGTATTACCCTCACTCTACACTAGTGTATTACTCTCACTCTACACTAGTGTATACCCCTCACTCTACACTAGTGTATTACCCTCACTCTACACTAGTGTATTACCCTCACTCTACACTAGTGTATTACTCTCACTCTACACTAGTGTATTACCCTCACTCTACACTAGTGTACACCCTCACTCTACACTAGTGTATTATCATCACTCTACACTAGTGTATACCCTCACTCTACACTAGTGTATTACCCTCACTCTGCACTAGTGTATACCCTCACTCTACACTAGTGTATTACCCTCACTCTACACTAGTGTATTACCCTCACTCTACACTAGTGTATTACTCTCACTCTACACTAGTGTATACCCTCACTCTACACTAGTGTATTACCCTCACTCTACACTAGTGTACACCCTCACTCTACACTAGTGTATTATCATCACTCTACACTAGTGTATACCCTCACTCTACACTAGTGTATTACCCTCACTCTACACTAGTGTATACCCTCACTCTACACTAGAGTATTACCCTCACTCTACACTAGTGTTTACCCTCACTCTACACTAGTGTATTACCCTCACTCTACACTAGTGTATACCCTCACTCTACACTAGTGTATTACCCTCACTCTACACTAGTGTATTACCCTCACTCTACACTAGTGTATTACCCTCACTCTACACTAGTGTACACCCCTCACTCTACACTAGTGTATTATCATCACTCTACACTAGTGTATACCCTCACTCTACACTAGTGTATTACCCTCACTCTACACTAGTGTATACCTCACTCTACACTAGAGTTATTACCCTCACTCTACACTAGTGTATACCCTCACTCTACACTAGTGTATTACCCTCACTCTACACTAGTGTATACCCTCACTCTACACTAGTGTATACCCTCACTCTACACTAGTGTATTACCCTCACTCTACACTAGTGTATTACCCTCACTCAACACTAGTGTATTACCCTCACTCTACACTAGTGTATAACCTCACTCTACATAGTGTATTACCCTCACTCTACACTAGTGTATTACCCTCA
This sequence comes from Caprella mutica, assembly GCA_947561585.1. Lineage (NCBI taxonomy): Eukaryota > Metazoa > Arthropoda > Malacostraca > Amphipoda > Caprellidae > Caprella > Caprella mutica. The sequence continues at coordinate 212,229 of CANNZV010000834.1, read as the reverse complement.
CTCTACACTAGTGTATTACCCTCACTCTACACTATTGTATTACCCTCACTCTACACTAGTGTATTACCCTCACTCTACACTAGTGTATTACCCTCACTCTACACTAGTGTATACCCTCACTCTACACTAGTGTATACCCTCACTCTACACTAGTGTATACCCTCACTCTACACTAGTGTATACCCTCACTCTACACTAGTGTATACCCTCACTCTACACTAGTGTATTACCCTCACTCTACACTAGTGTATTACCCTCACTCTACACTAGTGTATTACCCTCACTCTACACTAGTGTATACCCTCACTCTACACTAGTGTATACCCTCACTCTACACTAGTGTATTACCCTCACTCTACACTAGTGTATTACCCTCACTCTACACTAGTGTATTACCCTCACTCTACACTAGTGTATAACCTCACTCTACACTAGTGTATTACCCTCACTCTACACTAGTGTATTACCCTCACTCTACACTAGTGTATTACCCTCACTCTACACTAGTATATAACCTCACTCTACACTAGTGTATTACCCTCACTCTACACTAGTGTATTACCCTCACTCTACACTAGTGTATACCCTCACTCTACACTAGTGTATCACCCTCACTCTACACTAGTGTATTACCCTCACTCTACACTAGTGTATTACCCTCACTCTACACTAGTGTATTACATCACTCTACACTAGTGTATTACCCTCACTCTACACTGGTGTATTACCCTCACTCTACACTAGTGTATTACCCTCACTCTACACTAGTTTATAACCTCACTCTACACTAGTGTATTACCCTCACTCTACACTAGTGTATTACCCTCACTCTACACTAGTGTATACCCTCACTCTACACTAGTGTATTACCCTCACTCTACACTAGTGTATACCCTCACTCTACACTAGTGTATACCCTCACTCTACACTAGTGTATTACCCTCACTCTACACTAGTGTATACCCTCACTCTACACTAGTGTATTACCCTCACTCTACACTAGTGTATTACCCTCACTCTACACTAGTGTATACCCTCACTCTACACTAGTGTATTACCCTCACTCTACACTAGTGTATTACCCTCACTCTACACTAGTATATAACCTCACTCTACACTAGTGTATTACCCTCACTCTACACTAGTGTATTACCCTCACTCTACACTAGTGTATACCCTCACTCTACACTAGTGTATTACCCTCACTCTACACTAGTGTATTACCATCACTCTACACTAGTGTATACCCTCACTCTAACACTCTAACTAATAAGGATGCAATTCATTAAACTTCAAACTCTTATTTGTTATAATCATCATGCAGCTTATTTTAAAAGGCACAGATAGGATGGTAGGGGTTCAGATTGAGAGAGGAGCCAGGTGCCGTGAATCAGTTGTTCCTTGAATACTTTATAAGGTGCTGTGGTTCAGTGGTTCAACATATAGCTATATTTCCAGTAACAATTGAGAAATAAACTTTTCTGGCAGTACATGGTGCAGTGGTTTCCTCGGTACTGTTTTCTCAGTGCATTGCAGTACATGGTGCAGTGTACTTTTCTTTCAGGACATATCATATGCAGTACTTCTATATTAAAGTTGAAAGAAAACAAAACATTATTTTCATGTCAAATGTATACTAAAATGCTAATAAATAAGTTATCAGTATTTTAAAGTTCGTTAATTCTGTGAATAAAAAAACGGTAGCCAGGAAATTGCTCGAAAGTCAATTGCTCAAAACAAATGCTCGAAAAATGATTGCTCGAATGAACAATTGCTCAAATGAACAATTGCTCGAATGAGTATTTGCTCGAAAGTGGTATAAGAGGAAGAGTCAACAAGATATGAAGATTAGGTAGAGTAGGGAAGATATAAAGTAAGCAAGTGGCACTAATAACAGCTTGAGGTCGTGCTAAATATTATATAGTAAGATTTAACGTCTGATTCGTAACGAAATATGTCAAGAAACCTATACTCCACACAACCGTTAGGTAATTTACTCCCTACGATTCTAAGAAAATTCCGTCTCATTATATAATGGTTTTATTAAAGATCAATAATTGAATAAATTGAAATTATTCGGGTTTTATGATAAAAACATCATGAATAGTAAGTACCACTTTATTCACCACATGATAGACATTCACATGTTACAAACGAGATGACAAAAACGGTTAATAAGAAAAAATCAGAAAGAACAAGATTAAAAAAAATGAATAGGTGCAGCTCCACTTCAAGAAAAACAGACCTCTATAAATTCGAAAGCTGTGTGCAATTTAATAATTCGAGCAATTGTTCATTCGAGTAATTTTATCATTCGAGTAATTGTTCGTTCGAGCAATTGTTCATTCGAGCAATTGTTTATCGAGCAATTGTTTTCTAGCAATTGTTTTTCGAGCAATCGTTTTCGAGCACTTTACCTAGAGCCAAAAAAAAAATATATTCCAACTATTAAAAGAAAAGTGCTCAGGGTGACCATTTTTCATAACATAACTATATTTATTATATGTACATTGTACATGTACTAATTACAATTTTATCGAACATGTCGATATTGATTGGCTATAACAAATGAAATATTTTCGAATTACCTGTTTATAGTTCTATTGCTTAAATGATCCATATAGTAATTAGTTAACTAGTTCTTTTAGCGGAATGGTTTCGCATGGGATTAGGAAAATTAAAGGAAAAATCAATAATACTTTTAAAAAAATTATATGCTTTTAAAGATTTTTATAATCAAAAACTCTACGAAACCTATTTTATTTCCGACTTTCTAATTTTCCGTCCGAAGAAAAAGAATGTACTCCGTTTGTTTTGGTTGTCAACTATAGACGTATTAGGTTTTATTCATATAATGCTACAAAATTGGATAAACTTTTTATAGAAACGTTTATATACTTCAGCATATAATTTATATTTTAAATGAAAGCCGAAATTGCCTAGTTTGTTTATAAAATTCTAATTTTAAATCAAAACAAAGAGTGTACAATCTTCTTTCTCAGCGTCAGTTTATTAATTCGTACAATTGCTGCACACAGAGTATTAAAAACTTTAAAAGCAAATAATAAAATATATACTGAACCGAATTGTATGCGGTTTGCAGAATAACGATCCTAGACCTTATTTCTATAATATTATGTAATAAACTCATTTTTTCCCGGAGTCTGGAGAGGACCTTCAATGGAAACTTCTTAGTTATTTATTTATTCGTTAAAATATTCATACAATTTTTAATACATGTTAATGAAAATTAATGTTCAGTTAGTACAGTTCATTTGCTGTCATTTGACTCAACATAGCCTCATTCTGTAAAGGACAAATGCATTACAGCTTATGTAATTACTGGATATTAAAGAAAAAATGTATGACTTTTATTGTAGGCAATAAAGCAATAACTGAAATTAAGAAAGAAGGCAATAAATTGATAATAATGCCGAAGAAAGTCTTCTGTTGCCAATGCTAGTTACCTGATATTTGATTAGTACATGCACTGATAAGAGGAAATATTACACGAGTAACCTTCATTCATGGATTTTAAGTCTCTAAAGCACTTTTCATAGTGCATTTCACAACCAATCTTCAAAATGATAAAGTAACATGTATTCATTAAAGTGATGGATGATAATATTTATAAGTTAAAAATAAAAAATATTATAAGTTAAATCTAGACCTACTAATGACTTTTTAAACATTGATAAAGTAAGCATTAATACTGTTAATCATTATTTAAATATTACATTAGGAAGACACCTTCATTTTTTTCAATAATTAATGCTTTTAGCTATTTATTGAGAAGAGAGATATAATGTATTTCTCTAATCACCCTGAAGACCATTAGTGTTGAGACCACACGTCATCATCTTAGCAGTCATAGACCAACAGTGGTGAGGGAACTTCATTGTTAACTTGGTGTGTCATCACCTAACTTGGTGTGTCATCACCTTAACTTGGTGTGTCATCACCTTAACTTGGTGTGTCATCGCCTTAACTTGGTGTGTCATAATCTTAACTTGGTGTGTCATCACCTAACTTGGTGTGTCATCACCTTGACTTGGTGTGTCATCACCTTAACTTGGTGTGTCATCACCTAACTTGGTGTGTCATCACCTAACTTGGTGTGTCATCACCTTAACTTGGTGTGTCATAATCTTAACTTGGTGTGTCATCACCTTAACTTTGTGATGATCGGTCAGAATAACTTGGTGGAAAAGTAAATCATCACATTCTCTTCGATGCAATATTATTTGTGATGAATTTAAACAAAATAAAAAATAAATTTCTTAACATCAAAGAATATAATTTATGAAATATCACACCCATACATCATTTTTTTTATCTTTATTTGTCTGTCTGTTACACTTTAAGTAATATTCAGAAATTAGGCTAAATACGTTACCAGGTGGTAGCATGAATACTAATTCTCAATCGAATGGAATAAGTAATTTCATTAACTAAATTATAAATTATTTTAAAATCTATAGTGTTAGTTTTAATAAGTGTTTTACAGCCTCTGGCATTGAATTTATATACTCAATGCTATAATATTATCGTAATTATTCAATTAATAACTTTAGTTAAATCGTAGGGCCGGACCTGTGAATAGTTAAATTGCACAAATAATGATACTAACGAGAACACGTTATTCTTAACGGGCAAGTGCACTAAATAATCAATAAATATTTAAATATTAAGACACCGATATTTATAAAAAGAATATCTATTTATTGACTAACTTACTCACGCATGTTTCGGTGAAATCGATATTAAAACCTATAATTAAAGTTTCAAAGAATGTAGGTTCATTTCACAGTGCATTGTGAAATAACAATTGCGTGTATTTGCTATCTCATCAAAAGAATCCCTATTTAAGATAGTGTGATAGCGAAGAAAAATCATATTTGATTTTTGCATAAATAAATCATTTATAGTCTAGTCTACCATGAAAATAAATTTCAGCAGTTTTCTTCAGAAAATTTCATCTTTCTTTAGGGGAGGAATCATCTTTACTTAATATTTCTAAACCGTCTTTTTATTTACTGTTCAATGTATCTGAATTTCGATATGATATGTAAAACTGAATGCTAAAAACTTTGTTCGTAATATTTTTCGATAAAATGAATACTAAAATTTTTTAAATGATAATTTTCAAAATTCAATTTTATTTTATCACTATTTTTTAAATTTTAGTTCAATCATTGTTCTTGGTATCAAATTACAGATAATGATGGTGTGCATAATTTAATAGGAACATTTTTTATGATACTCATATTTCAAATTTACAAAAAAATTGTTTTTAACAATTTTTTAAATTTTTTGTTTAAAAACTATTTTTTTTTAGTTTTCTAATTTGAAGTTTCTAATTTTTCTGTGATTAAAATAAAGACACATTCCTCGTGCATGACCTGCCGCAAATCGCATCAAAAAATCAAAGCATTTTTTATCAATTTTTGATGCAGTTTGCAGATGGTTATTTTTGCAGAATATGTCTTTTTTCAATCGAAGCAGAAACTCAAATCTTTTATGAGAAAAAAAAGCTCCAAATAACATCCAAACGTTGTCAAAAATTATTTCTAGATAATTTTTGAAATAACTGATATCCTAATTTTTTTCTACAACAGTGCTCCGATTAAATCTTTCACGCTAATGTTATCTACAATTTGAAAACAATGAAATTGATCTAAAATTAAATATGAAGAAGTTGAAATCAAAATTTAGAAAAAATTGCGAAAATATATCTATAAATTTTTTAATATTTATTTAATCGAAAAAATGCCACGACCAATAGCATCTTGAAATTCAATTTTACATATCATTTAAAGATTTCAGTTACATTGGACAGTAAAAAAAGAAGACGGTTTACAATCTATATATTTACGCTCCCCTTAAAAAGATAAGCATTTAAAGTGAGCGATTGAGTTGTGCAGAGGAAGTTGTCACTGCAACACCATGTCCTAGAGAACTCCAACTCAAAACAGGGATTGGATTGAAAAAGATAATCTGAAACGTGAAAGCTTATGATAAATATAAACACTAGAGTTAAATATTGTTACAGTGAGAACATAGTGACCGTAAAAGTGTTGTTCAGTTATTCATTTGACTGTTGAAAAGTTCACATTTACTGTAAAAAAATGGAAGCAGAACAGACTGAAAAACTGAATGAGAAGGCTGAAGAAGCAAAAGAAGGCACAACAGAAGAAGGCAGCAGTACGTTATGGCAGAAATTCCGGAAGGAGCTGAAGGTGGACAGACGCCTGATTCCTCTGAAGTTCCTAGGACTACTTTTCTACGGAGGTAAGTTTCTACATTTGGATCTTCCGGGCTCTCTGGATTATTAATAGTGTTAATGTAATGCAACTGTGGTTTATATTATGGAAGAGAGGAGATTGTGGTGGGAATGTATATGTTGTGAAAGTTGTAGGAGTGTTTAGATGGTTGTATGCGGGTGGACTGTATTTCTAATGTGGGGTCGTGAGGTATATTAACGTTTGCTTCGGCAGTAGTATATGTAAAAGGGATAAATTTGTGAATCCGTGTAATGAGGCACCCTTCTCCTCGTGTGGGCCGATCGAGTCTTAGTGTTGTATATCCAGATAACTTTGGTGTTAGCAAAGACAATATTGTCTTTGGTGTTAGTTTGGCAGGTATCAGTTTAATTTCCTGGATGATTGTAGCGATGTTAAGGGGACTCAATGGTTTTTTTTTTATTAATAAGGATAGAAATTTGAAACTTCACATACGTTTGTATCATGAGCAATGCAGAAATTCTTATTTAGGAAAAAAATTGTAGTATGCGTTTCACTTTAGTTAGTTTTATAAGAACTAAGACAAAGTTGTACCTACCATCATCCTTTGCTTCTTTTTAGAGAAGCAAACTCACAATCCCCCCCCCCCTCCCCCATCTACCCCTATCTCCTCAAAAACAACCAGCAGCGTAGGAGGTAGAGGGCTCCACATGTACGTTTGTGAGCGTGTAGCTCGCTTTCTAAGCATCAGATCTTCCTGAAATTTTGTGTACATCTTCTCTACACTATATTCTTTCATATAAGAACATAAAAGCGATGGTCAGTTAAAATGCCTTCAAAATACATAAACGTTCATAACTTTCCAATTTACTCATGGATTCAAAAAATATGTCAGCAAGATACTAACACGGAAGCAATCTTCCAGCGACCAAAGTTTCACTACTGTACGATCAATATTATTAAAATTATTCACAAAATAGTGATCTGCAATAAAGCGATGGACGCAGTTTATATTCTTTCAACATTATAGATAATACATATGTCAAAAATATTGTTGTCATCTTTAGTTTCCGGTGCATCATTACTGTTGTAGTCATCAACTGTTGAGATTACCTGCAATATACAACAAAAAATTACGATTATTTTATTATCATGGATGGAACTGCACCCCAAAAATCGTTCAAATCAACATTTTTGTCACTATTACTTGTGCGTTTGAGCATTAAACTCCTCGGCATTCGCCACATGTTGATACGTATTGGACACCGTACTTTCGATACGAGCATGTTTTCGAGACACATGAGTTTTGTACCCAGCTTTAAAAAGAAAAAAATCAGATTCATTCTCTTTTTGTGACTGTGGTTCGATTTGGTCATCTGTCATCACCGAAGCAATAAAACCGTTTTATAATTTCTGTCCTTACTCTTTTGGTTGAATATTGAAGTCGTTGATCATGTTGTCTTTTCGGTTGGCGGAAGATTTTTTGGAGTAATGATTCCCTTGCATGCCAAATCAGCATACTTCTGATACCTACAATCTGTTTAAAATTTAAACACCTGGATTACTGATGATCAACTTCAGATTGATCACTCCATGGTCAACAAATATTTTGACTTACTTCTCAATGATTCAGATTTGGTGCTCATATTTTGAATATTTGATCTCCCCTTTCCAAATATTGATGACGTTGTATCACAACCAATGAAGGCATATAGAAATAGAAAATGTACCTTGTAAATTTATTTGCAAGAATGAATGTTTCATATTCCATGATCCATCTTTTTGCAAAAAGTAGATGTTAATATAGTTCTAACTGTTCCTGGTGAACCAACATTACAGCGATATCTTTATCATCTGCAACAAAAAATGTAATTGTGGACTTCGACTTATCAAGAATAATCTTTGCAATATCAGCATCACCAGGACAATTAGCTTATTCGATGTTTGTCCTCTTAAGTTTGATTTACAGAAAATGCATCAATCCTTCTTTGTTCGTGGTGTAAGAAAATAAGAACGCTCTTGTGTAAACGGAACAGGGTTGTCTTCTTCCAACTGAACATTACAACTTTGTGTTATGGTGTTTCTTGACTTTTGATATTTTCGACTTTTAGCCATAAAATATCACCTCTGCTGAATTATCATAATATTTCTTCACATGCATTATGTAAGTATAAGCAATTGTAATGTATGCGTCTCTCTTTTTCCAACTGCCTCTTTGTAGCAATGCTCCTCAATCAATAACGAAATGGCTGTTTGGGCAATGCCTCATAATGGCATGATGACCTTTGCATAGTAACAGTTTATCATACTTTCTCATCATTCCCTCTTTAAACAGTGACATGGGTTCGGTTGTTGCCGTTGGTTCATATCGAAAGAAACGCTGAATGTTCACTGCTAGTTCGGTGATCGTTACCATGAGATAAAATAAAGCCTTTGGATCAGGTAGCCTCCCACTTCACTTTTTGCAGATGTTGTTACTTAGCGATGCAAGAGATTTCAACTATTTGTTCCTTTTGATTGAAGCTTCGTTGACTTTTTTGTTATACAGTCTGTTTTAGATGCCATTATCGACTCATACAATGGTCCCATGATCGACGACTTCAATATTCATCAAAAGAGTAAGGACAGAAATTATAAAACAGTTTTATTGCTCCGGTGATGACAGATAACCAAATCGAACCACAGTCACTTATGAAAGTCATTAGATGTAAATGCAAGGAAAAATATTATGTACCTGAGTTGTTTAAGTTTCAAAGTTTTATTCCATGGGTTTATAAATTTTTCAACTGACCTAACTACAAAAAGAGAATGAATCTGATTTTTTTCTTTTTAAAGCTGGGTACAAAAACTCATGTGTCTCGAAAACATGCTCGTATCGAAAGTACGGTGTCCAATACGTATCAACATGTGGCGAATGCCGAGGAGTTTGATGCTCAAACGCACAAGTAATAGTGACAAAAATGTTGATTTGAAGGCTTTTTGGGGTGCAGTTCCATCCATGATAATAAATAATTGTAATTTTTTGTTGTATATTGCAGGTAATTTCAACAGTTGATGACTACAACAGAAATGATGCACCGGAAACTAAAGATGACAACAATATTTTTGACATATTATCTATAATGCTGAAAGAATATAGTATTATTGTAATTTCAAATGATTTTATTGTCCAATAATGTTACTGTAACTCTTTATATGTTCTGTTTGAGACATAAGCTCTTTTAAAAAAGTTAATCAGCATAAAAAATTATAAAAAATGATATGTAACATGACGCTTTCGACTAGAATTTTGGGGATTTGAAAATGAGGTTTCCCAATGTCCAATCGATTGAGCTTTTTTGGTCAATCTACATACTTTATGGGAAGTCTGGACTAAATTTTAGCTTGTAGACAATTTTTCACCACAAATTTTCCAATTATACCATACTAGTATGAGATATGGAGGATAACTGAAACGTACTCTAACCAATAGCTGTTGTGTGTGGTCTTGGTAGCACGAACTATACCAGATATGGCGAGATAATTAATTGTTACGAATTATCCGTGGCTGATAGGTAGTTTTTAGGAAGTGTGTACAGAGAATAGCGCCGCCCCAATCCTTGCATAGCTCCCCTCCCTTTCTCTCTTCCCCCAGTGGATTACAGTGACACTAGAGCTCTGATATTTCATACAAACAATTAGAAGGGTATTAGGTAGCTACTAGCTACTTACGAAATAAAAAAATATATAAAATTATGAGTTTTTTTCCATGAACGGATTGATTTTAATTCTATGTGTTTGATCTATATACTTTTGATATTGTATTGTAGAGTGTTGAGTGTGTATGGCGTGAATGTATGTTAAGAGCTCTAGGAGGGTTAGGGAGAGGATATGCACCACCACACGAGAGGTGATATTGAGCTTGGCGTTGGACTGCTGCAACTCCCCCTGCCCTCATTCGAGAGAAGGTAACCGCGAACTGCCCGATAGAAGGTTGAGAGGAGGCCCTCCATCACCTCAACGTGGATGGTATTATGTAGCTGGGTTCGTGCACCAAAGACTCCAGCAGTTCTCCCCCAGAGGAGAGAGAGAGGGCAGACGACAGACTCCTGCCCAAGTGAAGGAGAATTAGGAGATGGAGAGGAAGAATGAATGACTATTTGTGAGCATGTCATGTTGTGCGAACGGTGAAAGCTTTTACACAGCCACTCTTATGGGATATGTCTATGTTGTCGGATACCAGATCAATATATAGTGTAATGTGTCCAGCTATTGCTACCGGCACAATATATACCACCAGTAAAAGGGGTCCATGGCCGGTTAAAAGTGGGACATATATAGAGACCACATCCTGGCAAGAGGACAAGGAGTAGGAAAGCCTTTCAAAGACTGTCAAGATCCGATCCCACCTTGCTACCACGAGCAGGCTTCCCCCAAATACAGGTTCCTTCCACCTCATCATTCGCTGTGTCTTTCATTTTCAGGTATGTTCGCATCAGCTCCTTACTACACTCTACACATGCAGCAACTTGGCCTGACGGTGAAGGAAATAGCAGTGATCTACACAGTGCTGCCCATACCAGGAGTAGCTGGACCAGTCTTTAGTGGTTGGTTTTAAATAATTATCATGCATGAATTCAGTTTTGGAATATTAATTTTCCCAATGAGAAAGCTATAGAAGCTGCGTCCACACTATCAATTTTTTGGTCTATTTCAGAGTTTGTGTAATGTATTGCTGTTCGCATGATTGACAATCACAAGAATATATTATCTCTATGTTTCTAAAGTTGGAGAAACACCAAACACAAACACTGAATTAGAGTGTTCATCATTTTCCCGCAGTTACTTTTCATATACTAGTTACAGGTGCCATTATCAAGCTGATAGATTTATAAACAGTTCGTTTTTGATGAAAAAGCATTATGGAAACATTCCAAGTCACTTTGCACAAGTAAATCAACAAAAAAAATATTTTAATGTCGACTGTGTTTTAATATTTGGTGGTTTGACTTTCTCTATAAATTAATTTGATCAGTAGGAGATAATAAAACTGTTTTCAACTCATTTATACATTCTGATGATTTTAGTTTTGGTTGGAAATTTATCAAATTCATTTAAATAGTTTATGTTTTGAACTTTTGTAAAACACTCATTTATTTTTATTAAACTATTTTTCTCAGGCATGCTGGCAGATTGGACTTCTAATTTCAATGCAGTTCTCTCGGCAAATATTGTTTTCACCATCTTGTTCTCCATCTCTACTGTGTTCACTCCCACGTCTCCAATCCCCGCATCCAAATGGTCGGTGAATGCCACGTTGTCAGCTGTATCCACCCTGTCTTGCGATGGCGATTTTACTAACTTCAAGGAATGGGTACATTAAAACTGTTTTCAATCAATTTGTAAGAGAAATTTAGTATAATAAATCATAGCTTGGATAACCATCTTATTCACTCTGAAACTGAAGTATTAATTTTAGAGTTTTCATTCATCCAATTCAATCTGACCTCTCTTTCAGTCTTGCCATACGAACTGTTTCCAAGGATTCTCTCATCAGGCCATTTTTGGAAATGACAGCTCCACACTAGACATTCTATGCGGAACTGTCACCAATCAGAATCAGGTCAGTCCAGTATTTAAACTAAGATGTGTTGCGTACATTACTAAACCATTTTAGGAACTATTTGACATTCTAATCCCTTTTCCAAAGATGCCAGCAGAAGGCTGTCATCTGGTGAGTCCACTGGACCCTGAAGGCTGTCACAGGACCGTCAGTTTCATCAATACTCAAGAAGTGATCCAATACTATAAAATGATAGACAACAGTGCTGTTCATTCTACGGGGAATTGCTCAGTCGAGTGCAATGTTGATAAGATGGATGAGCTACAGGACTCTGAAATGACCAACTCTCTCACTTTCTGGGTCTATTTTTTCCTAAGAATAATTACTCAATTCTTCGTAGTCGGCAGCTTCACGATGATGGTACCTATTTGATTATGGAATCTTTAATTCGATTACAAAGAGTTATTCACTTTGAATTTAAATGTAAAGTTGTTCATTTTAATCATTTATTATTTTAAACCGGTATATTTTGACCTGATATTCAATTCCAACACTAAATTTGCATTAAGACAGATTTAAATCCTAAATATATAGTAATCTTTTAAATAGGATGCTTCAATCATGGCAGTGATGGTGAGACAAGGAAGTGACTATGGAAAGCAACGTATCATTGCCATGATAAGCCTGGCTACAATGCCTTTCCTTGCTAGCTGCATCGTGTCTGCTAGAGAAGGTAAATATAAACAATTAACATGATTTGTATCTCTCTGGTTACTAGTCACTTACGCTACCTGACATTAAAAGATGAAACTAACTCATGCCAAATGTATCATCGGAATAAGCTAAGATTTTGACTCGTTTATTGCCTCAGGTCCCCCGGATTACTCTGTAGTGTTTTATTTGAGTGGAGCACTGCTTGGTTGCAGCCTAATAATGATACAAAGAATGGACCTGTCTGTGAGTTTCAATTCATTCTGTTAACCTCCACACAGTACAGAATCCATTTCAGTACCTTACTCTCAAATTTTAATTATTCACAGGTTGAAGAGAAGAAAGAAGACAAAGACAGGAATTTAGTCAAGGAAATAATTGTTCTTATGAGACACAAGAAGGTGTTTGTGTTCATCATTGTGATGCTTCTTCTTGGTTCGAACTGGGGATTTTTAGAAAGTTTCTTCTTCGTGTTTTTGAGTGCACTTGGTGCTCCTCCCTACCTACTAGGTAAATCCATCTTCAAAATAACAATATTCCATTTGAAATATACTTTTATGTTACTCTAAGCTTCAAGTAACAATGATTAACTTCCACTTTTAAATTTACGGTTACAGGGTTGACCATGACTTTCGGGTGTCTGATTGGCATCCCAATGCTGTTGTGTTCTGACCGGATGGTTGAGTATTTTGGCAGAGAGAAGATTTTCTTCATAGGTTTCGTTGCTTATTTCGTCAGAATGTTTGGTTACTCCGTAATAACGTAAGTTTCTTACGACCTAGTTATACATATAAACTAAGATTTCAATATGTGTTGATTATGGTGTACGGACAACTGCCATGCGGACAACTGCCATAGTGGACAACTGACATGCGACAAACTGCCATGCGACAAACTGCCATGCGGACAACTGCCATGCAATATATTATAATTTTATATTGGGTGAATTGTAATGCACTTGTAAACTTAACCTTTCATGGAATTCATTTGATGTTAAGCATATTATTAACTTAATTTAAAAATTAAGTTTAATATTAATCGTATAGTCCGAAATTGTGCTTAAAGAAGAATAAAAATTAATATTGCACGGTAGATTAAGAATTTAAAGTTGAAGTAAACTGAATTCATTTCTTTTTCAAATCATATTTAACCCATTTAGCTCCTTAAACAATCAAATGGTTGACAAGAAGTGAAAAATCTATCGATGCAAAACTTTCTTTTCAAACATTTCAAAATACAAAGAATAGTACAAACATAAGCTTTACAAGTTAAAATTACCAGTGAGTGTGATTTTTCATTTTACTATTTAAGAATTTTCATTGGATTAATTAATATTTTTTATTTGTAAAAACAAACTTTTCTGCTAGATTTAGGATTAGAAACTGAAGTGGTATTTATCTTATTTCTATGTTAAAAAAAATTCTTACAAAGAACACTTTACTCAGTAACTTCGAAATTTGAATTTGTTTTTCCATAGTTTCTTTGTTTCTAGCTCCCACCGATCAGAAACATGTCTTCTAAATATTTGAAAAGTGTCAAAATATGAGAATAAATACTACTGAAATATGTTTTATTAAATTTGTTATTATACTAATAACAAATCAACTTTTTAGTTAACTCATATATGCCAAGTGTTGTGTGAAAGCAACTCTAAAATAGTAAGATGCAAAACCACACTCACTGAAAATTTTAACCTGTAAAGCTTATCTTTGTACTATTCTTTGTATTCTGAAATGTTTGAAAAAAAAAGTTTTGTATCTATAGATTTCGAAATTTTTGTCAACCATTTGATTATTTAAGGCGTAAAATGTGGAAGAAAATGATCATAACAAAGAAGAAAATCTAGTATTATTTCAATATTAATTTCAATGCTTCTTCATTCACAATTTCTTATTATACAATTAACATTTTTATACTAAAATTTTAGGTTAAAATAATAATGTACTTCACATCAAATGAATTCCAAGAAATGTTAGGTTTACAAGTGCTTTACAATTCGCCCAAAATAAAATTATAATACATTGCATGGCAGTTGTCCGCATGGCAGTTTGTCGCATGGCAGTTGTCCGCATGGCAGTTGTCCGCATGGCAGTTTGTCGCATGGCAGTTGTCTGCATGGCAGTTGTCTGCATGGCAGTTGTCCGCATGGCAGTTGTCCGCATGGCAGTTTGTCGCATGGCGGTTGTCCGCATGGCAGTTGTCCTAGAGCCGTTGATTATCACTCTCTGGTTTATGCAATATTTTCTTAGAATGAATTTTAGTAATAACAATGAAAACTGAAAATAATTGATAAAAACGTCTTCTAACTTATTTAAATGAAATTACATAGAGATAGAAATTGATAATATTATGTTATGACATCCAATATATTTGTCTAATGAGATTGGGTATCTTGTAGATCTTAAACTCTTTTGAATATCATTATTACAACTACTAAAAGATAAGATCTAACATATGTTCTCTGTACAGCAACCCCTGGTACTGCTTCATATTTGAGTCCCTTGAAATCTTCACTTACCAACTAATGTGGGTGGCAGCAGTAACGTTCTTTCCCCTCCTGGCTCCCCCTCACCTTCTGGGAACACTGACGGGTGTGGCGGGCTCAGTCCATTACAACATAGGTCAGACTTTTAGTATTATCAGATGGATTGGCTTAGCATTATCAGAAACATTAGGAAATAATCACTCTAGACTGGCATGTAGTTTGATACGAATAAAGTAATGTTTTCATTGACTTTCCCCCACAATTCAGGGCGTGGTCTGGGCTCACTGTTGGGCGGTTTCTTGATATCAAGTGTGGGTCTGGTGTGGACCTTCAGGACATTCGGAATAACTTCACTAATATTTGCATTTGTTTACCTATTTCTTCAGAAGAAAGTACTCAACAAACCTAAAGGTGGGTGAAGAGGAAGAAGTGTTTTCACTCTCCTAACTGCTTGGTGTCCCGTGAAATTATAAGTGAACAAAAAATATTTTGTTATTTAAATTTTTAATGGTAATGGCGTATCGCAATCTCCTTTACACTTGATTGTAGCTTCTTGTTTTCATGTGTACTTTCTTCTTTTGATTACCAACTCCTTTTGAGGATTAAATATTCCCTTGAAACTGAAAGGTACTTATTCAAATGTTAAATTCAATAATTTGTACAATATTTTCGTACTCATAATGCAAATTATGTTTTTCCAGATATAATTTATCAAAACTAGAAAAAACTAATTTGCTTAAAAGTATATTCATTTCGCACTGCAGTGTTCGCGCGGAATAATTTATCGGATTAATAACATTTAATAAAAATCATCAAAAAAATTAATAGAAGAGTACTACTTATAATAAACACTTATCTAGAGATATGGTCTGCGACACACGATACGTAGAATTTTATTTTTTATTTCGGTAGCTAAAATTTGTAAAATTGTTTTTTTTTTATGAATGTATTTTTATTTAATCATAAAAAAACTGTCCTCTACTTTTTCATTTTCAGTTTTTGTAGAAGACGAAGAAGTGAAATCTAAATGCTTCGACACTGAAGAGACTCTTGCTTGACTTGCTGTGCATTAGAGTGATGTGCAACTTCTTAAATGTAACCTACTGGGTTGCTTTAAGTAAATAACATGGACTACCTAACTCATGAAAAGTTATACAATGTAAAACAAATGTTAATAAAAGTTTTATATATTTCTATTTGACATTATTATCATCAAAGTACAATAACTGAATCCTAAGTATTGAAGCATATGCAAGTAATTTTGGCTCATAAGCGTTTCGTAAGCACTTATAAGAAGACATTGCATCCCGCTCTTATTCCAAATGGTAATACTTGCAAGGTATAACTCCAAATTATTATTTGATTGTTAAAAAATTATTTTCTATGAGTTAAAATATATGAAAATGGTTTTGACGGCTCGACTTACGTATATGTCCAAAGTAGCGAATAAATTAAAAGATTAAAATTAATACATAACTCTCAGTCTCTCTCTCAAAAAAGGTAAGTAAATAGTTTAATATTTCGAGATTTATATACCTGCAGATATATAAATAACTTGGAACTTACCCTACTGCCAAAATATTAAACAGTGCATGAAATTACTGTTTGTGAAACGTAACACAATTATACAAATCTAACTAATTACTGACCTATATTGAGAGAGAATTAACTATTGTTGAATTTCAATACTTTTAATTCATTCACAACTTTGAACTTTCATCATAGAGCTTTCATCAATTTCATGATACGATACGTTGAACATTCAAGAGCACTTTCTTTAATTCTAATTCATAGTCGTCAGAATTCCTGTCTCCTTCAATGTGACAACCAACCGTTGAATTGTCCTTCTATCAGGTGCATTGTTCCCATCAACATCTCTCCTGCATTGCCGCTGTATCAGAAGAACTGATTTTATGGTAAATTACGATTTGATGATTTTCATCCATTATTTTGTTGGCATAGCCTACAAAATAATCTACTAAGCCTGTTGTCTACGTATTACTTGAAAAATATGGAAATGTAAAACACATTTTTGGGATGAAAAATAAAATAGGGCGCTTTTTTGGACCACCCTGTATAATTGCAAGTTGGCAATTGTCGAGATATTGCGTGGCAACTGTATATTCTTAATCTGTGAAAATAAATCAGAGCTTATAGTGTGTTTTTCTAGCTACAATTTAAACCTTTTTATTATTTTTGGTATCAAAGAATATATGATCGAATGAAAAAGTTTTTTCCCCGTAAGTTAGCACATAGTATATTTTGATGTCATGTTAAAGATATTTTATAAAGGAATATTTTGTTAAGTTTTTATCTGGAATCAAAAAATCTTCGTAATTTTATTTTGTGTGCAAGCATACTTTTGACACAGTTTGCTATGATATAACTATTGCATTAATATCGATGAATGCATTTTTTTCTAATTTTCGTGTCTGCATGTAAAATAAGTAGACAAACAAAACAGAATTATAAAAAAATCAGGACGATAGTAGTTTTTGAGATATACCAAATTAAAGTTAGGTTTCATTTTTCACTCACCCCGTACTAATATGAACCTACCTGTTATTGAATTTAGATTATTATATATTCCCGACCCTACATGTATTAATTGCAATTTTATCGAACATTTCGATATTGATTGCCATAACGAATGAAATATTTATGAGTTACCTGATTATAATTTTATTTCTTAGATAATCAATTGAGCAGAAAAAAGTTACTTTAATTGAAATAAGAAATTTTTTGAGGTATGGTTTCCTATGGGAGATATGTAAAAATTAACAAAATTGAATAATATATTTTATTTATATATGTATATACAATAGAATAATTTAATGGAAACCTCTCCTATTTATGTATACGTTAAAATATTCATACTGTTGTTAATATATACATGTCATTTGACTCAACATTGCTTTTTTTATGATTTTTATTATAGGCAATAAATCAATAACTGAAATTACGTAATAAGGCCATAAATTGATAAAATAAATCATGCTGTTGCCAGTTCTAGAGTCACGTGATTAGACAGATTAGTACATTCATATACTAATGCAGAAGAAAGGTATATCAAAGATATTATACTACAGTAAGATACACTACTCTCGCAAATTTCTGTTTCAAAAATATTTGCCCAGCCATCTAGTTTCGAAAGCAGAAAATATAATCGACTAGATTACGTGAACTCGGTAGAGTGCATACATTTGCCGCTGCTTATACGTTTGCTACCAAAAGCTAATAAATGGTGAATGGATAAGTTACCTATCGTCCCACCAAGTTTCATGCAATATGGTTCAATACTTTTTGAGTTATTGAGTTATAAATGACCTTGACCTTTGACTGGATCGCTCCTGGCCACTGTCCAATCGTCTCATCAAATTTTAGACAATTTGGTTGAAAACTTTTTTAGCTATAATTAATTGGCCTTGACCTTGATCTTTGACCCGATTGCTCCAAGAATATAAAAAAAGGTTCCTGTTTATTGACCAATCGTCCCACCAAGTTTCATGCAATATGGTGCAATAAATTTTGAGTTATGAATGACCATGACCTTGACCTTTGACCGGGTCGCTCCCAAAAATTCTACCAGCAGGTCACTGGACATTGACCAATCGTTTCACCAAATTTCAGGGAAACTAATTGAACGCTTTTTCAGTTATGCGAAAAAAAAGATGATATAAATATATATTAATATATAAATAAATGAATGCCGTCAATAATATAACCTTTCCGCATTCTGCGAAAGTAATAAGTATCAAGGACAATCGAGATATGTTGTGTGCGTGACGTCATAACTGCAACACTCTAAAATCATATTTAAAACAATTGAAGAAGATAATATTATAAAAACTGATTATTTATTGTCATTACAAAAACAGTGATTGATCTATTCAAGTTATCCACACTGATTAACACATAATTTTCTATTTATGTGTTTTGCCTTGTTGACGTCACGGTCACAAATCACTCTATTTGTGACAACAGCTCACCAAGCTGTACTCTTTAGTCCCCTACCCTACTATGGATACTAATAATGATAGGTAGCGACAATTGAGTGATTTGTGACGTGACATAAGCAAGGGAACAAATTTAAAGAGAAAATTAGGGGTTTAGCAGGTTAAATAATTTATTAAATACAAATATATATCGATTAGTAAACATTTTTACCTACTTCAATTGTCAAAAATATGATTTTAGAGTGTTGCTGCTATGACGTCACGCACACAACATACATCAATTTCCCTTACTATATTACAATTCTATTTCCCACTTTCGAAACTAGATGGCAGAGAAAATATTTTTGGAACAAAAATTTGCGAAAGTAGTGCATCTTAATGCAGTATAATATCTTCAGTCTAATCATCCTGAAGACCAAGTAGTGTTCAGACCACAAGTCATCATATTAGCAGTGATAGACCAACAGTGGTGAGGGACCTTCATTGTTAACTTGGTGTGTCATCCCCTTCACTTGGTGTGTCCAAATCAGCCGACACCCCCATCGGGGTCTGGCTCCCCTCCCTGGTCCCAATCCCGACATCTCTCCTGGTGCCTGGCCATATTGGCATAAGACAGTGTCCACTCACATACGCTGCACACCGCCACCCTCCCCATGGTTCCAGCTGCCCTTTCACCCTCCACCACTCGCTCTCTTAATCCTATTCTTCACATCTGAACCTCTTCAACTACCTAACCTTCTAATCTCATTCGCGTCTTTCATACGAAACTCAGGCTTCTCCTACTTATCCTCATCGTTCCGCTCCTCCCATCTACTCATTACCTCTTTCAGATATCACACCATCATTTATCTCTTCCTTCACACCCACAATCGTCGTATCATCCGCAAACAGCACATTCCTCACTCGCACCTTCTTCGCCTCGGTATTCATTCGCTCTCAATTCTTTTCACCCTCAAACGACCCACCAGGCATCCACATCCATACCACACCAGCATTCACACCTCTTTAATTCTCGATCTGCGGCATCACCGCCTGATGAAAAATATTAAAAAGGATCGGTGATGTGGCCCAGCCCTCACGCAAACCTCTCTCAGGCTCCCACGACTCACTCATCCCTTCCTTACCTTTCACTCGATATACAGTCGTCTCATGCAAATCCACAATCGTATCTATACACTTCCCATTCATATCATATTTTTCAGGTAGCTGCCACAGCGCAGGCTTGCTAACTCTAGGATATGCCTTTCGCAGGTCCAGCAATCGCGCCACAGGTCTTTCATTCACTTCACCTCCATACACTCTCATTCGCCTCTCATAATCCACCACATCCTCATTCAGGGCTAATCCACACCATCGCTCCGCTCACGCTCCAGTCACGGTCCGGTCCAATATTCTTTAATGCATTTCTCGTAGAGCATCCACACTGGCAGTGCCGGTCAGGTCACGCTCCAGTCACGCTCCGGTCACGATCCAATCCAAAGATATTTTGACTGGAGCGTGATCGGACCGTGAGCAGAGCGGCACTGCCAGTGTGTATTAGCAACGCTCCAGTCGCGGTCCAGTTTTATTATTTGCGTGCTTTTTCTTGAATATTACTATACATATATATGTCACGCGCATTTAACTGATTTGAAATATCGACCGATTTCACTGTGCTATCTCTTGATCAATCGTTATTGCAGCCATCGACCGATGGCGCAACCATCTATCGATTGTTACGCGTTAGAATGATAAGATTATTTTAGCTTATGCATCTAATTGACAAATTTTATCGCATAGGTATATCGATTAATAGCGCACCTATCAATCAATTTCTGCACGTTCGAATGATATGGAATTTTTTAGTTTATGCATTTAATTGTCTTGATTTCAATGGAAAGATTTTGTCTTTTTAAACAAAAAAAAATGTTATATTTCATAGAGTAACCATCAATCGATTGATGATTACCATATGAAATGTAACAATTAGATATAGAAATTATAGAAATCCATACCAATCGAACGCGCAACAATCGGTTGATGGTTTTCTTATTAAATATACCATTTAGATTGGTGAACTAAATACTTTCTTTTTCATTCGAACGTGCAGCAATCGATCGTTGGTTGCGCTATCGGCCGATGGCTGTGCTAACGATAGATCAACAGATTATGAAGCGAAATCGGTCGTGCTTCAGATCAGTCAAACGCGAGTGACATATATAATACTTCTTATATGTACCTTAGGGCTTAGACTCTAGAAGTCTAGATTCTTAGACATACAGTCAGTTTTCTCTAGGAGTGATTGTGTTTTCAGTGTTGCATGTTTTCTTTTCTAAAATCATTTTCAATTTTAGACAGATTTTTTCAACAGTTTCAATAGTCATTCGAAAATAATAGAAAAATTTAGTTTCGTCATTTATTAGATGAGGATAAAACGAGTAGATATCCTTCACACTTCCTGTCTTTTAGCATAGGATGAACTCAAAATTTCTACTTATTTGTTTTCTCTCATCTTGTTCATCAATCACGGTTAATGATAATCACTGAAAAATCAGATGATACGGAAGGGAGGGGAGCGAGAGCGGACCGTGACCGAACCGAACATGTGTATGCACAAGGATGAGACTGGAGCGAGAGCGGAGCGTGACCGGAGCGATGGTGTGGATCAGCCCTCATTCTCACCATCATTTGCGCCGCATCCGCTGTACTCCTACCCTTCCTAACCAAAAGCAGTTGAGCAGGCAGGCGGGTAGGCAGTTGAGCAGTGTGCCCTTCACACCTCGAGCAGTTGACGAAGCAGTTTTAATATGGCGGTCGCTCTCTTTCTATTCATAAAAGCTAGTTAGAATTAGAAATATTATTTATTTAATTGATGATTTTCTTTTCTGTAAATTGTTATGTAAAATGTAACATTATTTATATTTTGAATTGATTTATAGGGACCCTTCCATGCGGTCGGACCCCACAGAACCCCCCGGTACCTGGTGCGTTCTTCTCTGACCCCTGGCGCCTCGTGGGATACGTCCCACCGTGCCAGGCACTTGGTGTGTTATCACCTTAACTTGGTGTGTCATCACTCTAACTTTATGATGGTCGCTAAAAATAGCTTTGAGGAAAAGTAAATCATTACACTCCTTGTGGTGCAATAGTATTTCTGATGAATTTAACTAAATAAAGAATATTATACTTTATTCTTAACATCAAAGAATATTATGGAAGAAAAAGTTCAGTAAGTTCGCTTATATTTTTTGACGGAAACTTGACTTCGGTAGCCAGTAGAATTTAGTGGCTATGTATCTTTCAATTGTTTTAGGAATTATTGTAGAAGTGGGGGATTTTCTGTATTTGTGAAGAGCTCCTTCTCTGCATGTAAAGTTGATGAATTCTATTTAACATGTTCTCCGCGTATTGTACCATATGTGTACCATGAGGTACTATCCACAATCGCGTATTGGTACACATATGGCCCAAGTCAGCAAATTTACATACATCTGAATAAATGGAATACACATGGAAACTTAAGTTCATTTGATTATTCCAGGGTTAGGAATACATAAATAGATTTCAGATGATTAAAAAAATGTAAGGTTAATCTATCAAAACAAATACTTTGTCCTCTTAGAACATTTTCTAAATTAGAAATTTATTTTTTCCTAAAATTACAAAAAAATTGTCAAAAATTCATAAATAACGAAACTAAATATTTAATTTAGTCATTTACAATAGTGCAAGTATATTCATCCTCTACATTAGGAAAAAAGATCGATCAAAAAACGAAACTTTGATCAATTCATAAAGAATGCAAATATATTTTCCTCAAAATTAATGAAATATGAACAATACTCAGAGAACAAAACATAATAGTGCATACGATATAAACATAATTTTTTACTAACTGAACAATATTTTACAAAATAAACCATAAATTGTTCATTTCCTAAGAAGGAGAATAGACGATCTCTTGCAGTCACTGATTGCCATTCATTTTCTTCATCCAGTTTTTGTGGCGCATCATCTTGAGATGATATAGGATTCGCAGAGATAGTATTTGATGTATCCTCACCAAAATCATCATCAGAATCACTAGATTCTAGTACTAAAGGTTCTTGCGAAATTCCTCACCAGAAGAATCACTTTCAAATTCATTTTCATCCTCTTTCTCAGGAAAAAGATCAGTGATGATCTTGCGGGGGGAAAATGAACCATTTTACTTGTGTTTCGTTGTTTTCCGTAAAACGACTCAGCTTCCATGATGTTGAAACCAATGGACAAAGAATTAATGGCTTATATACTAGTTTATAACACGAAAAACAATAAAAAATAAAAGAACACACTAGTCATCGCGAGATAAGGCTATAAAACACATGGTACATATATGGTACAGTACGCAATATACTTTAACAAGTTCCTTCTATTTGCGTATTGTATCATATTTGTACCACGAGTTTTTTTGTTTTAAATTACTGTAATGATACATGAGAACACACTCATTTCCTTTCTTGACGCTGCTAAGCTGCGCAATGGCTAATACATCAAAAAAAATGTGACGCAATAGCGGATTTGATTGCAAATGAGCATACGCGGGGAACGTGTTAAGTAATGATACCATTGAATCTTGTACAGTAAAGAATTTCTCTTGCCTCATTGGACATTAACTTAAATGCGATTTACAGACTATACTCCTTACATTGTTCTCTGGTACTTCTTTGAAACATATGACACTTTTC
Organism: Caprella mutica; assembly: GCA_947561585.1. Classification (NCBI taxonomy): domain Eukaryota; kingdom Metazoa; phylum Arthropoda; class Malacostraca; order Amphipoda; family Caprellidae; genus Caprella; species Caprella mutica. Next base: position 188,587 of record CANNZV010000834.1, on the reverse strand, counting down.
TACTAATTTATTTGATCAACACAACAATGATATAATTTATTTTACAGCTGTTTTCAGAAATTTTAACTTCATGCCACTAATAACTAAACCTACACGATTTCCACCAACCAATCTTAACCAGAATGTCTCTCTCTAAGATTACACATGGTCAAATTTTGTTAAGGACTGTAATAAATGCACTGGTATTCTGCTGGATAATATTAGTAACCATTGTTCTACATTTGTAGAAATATCTAAGAAAATACTGTTGCGTAATATTTTTAGTGAATTAATTGAATGTAAATTTAGATCCTTTTCTCAAGACAACCTGATCATTTTTCATAATCTAGTTCCCGCTGTTAATTGGAGCACTTTAATAATAGTGCTGATGTTAACTTCGTCACCTTTACTTTAGATGCTTCCTTCTGAAGATCAAGAGTATAAGTATTAAACTATTGTGCAAGACACGGCTTACTCCTGGTGTCCAAGTCTAGTTAAATATAAATCGAACTATTTAGAAATTCAAACTCGGCTTGAGTACTGATTTGAAATAACGTTGGGTGAGAAATTATCCGAATAATGTGACAAGAAGAGCAAATATGTGCTATTATAAGAATAGGTTTATTAATTGTATGCGTGACCTTAAAAAAACTTAGAATGATGTACGCCATCTTACGTCATATGGCACAGTTAAGCAGAAAATAACTTCTGTTATTGTTGACGAGGGTTCCATTACTAATGATGATGAAATAGCATAAGCTTTTAGTGAACATTTATGTTCTGTTGATCATAGAAATGAAAGTGCTTTCTTTACCTGTCACTGGAGATGATCCGTTTTCTTCATTGGTAGTAATTTCCATTCGATGTTTCTACATCCAGTTTCGAAGGATGAAGTAAATAGTTTTCATGTCTCTCAACAATACAAAATATGATATTGACGCTATTTCTGTAAATATCTTAAAGAGTGCTTCAGTTTTGAAATATCTTCTCTCACTTATCATAAATAAATCATTTTCTATTGGTAATTTTCCAGATGACATAAAGAAAGCGATGTTTTTTCCCGGTGATAACCTTAACATCATACCTATCATCTGTTGGCAGATATTTCGAGGATTTTCATTTGGTTTTGGATGAAGGCAATAGAATCCACTGACAAAACTGTCTTCTTTTGTGCTTTGTGACTTCATTTAATAGTTGAACTGAAGGGTATTGATATAAACGGAAACGAAGTTCATGTATGATGATCCTCCACAACGTGGTTTTGGTGGGTGAAATCTGCCGAGAATTTTTTCTGAGAGAGCAACTGATGGTTTCTTCAAATAAACTCTCCATTTTCTGAATCACTGCTTTTGTTCTTTTTGGTTTTGTTTCCATTTGCTTTTTCTTGTGGATGGAACCAGTCTCATTGAAAAGACCACGAACTCTTGTGATCATTTTCAGGTGATAAGATTTAGCCACCCTAGCTTCCTCTGATCTTGAAGTGAAGCATGAATTCTAGGCGTATACAACTGAAGGAGAAGATGTTTCGGCAAACAGCAGGACGATCCATTTCTTCTCGAGTCTAAAAACATTTTTCAGGATAACGATGGTTGAAGATCCATGCAAATTTTTATAGGATGATAAAAATCCACTGTTAATGAGCAAAATGGCGTATACATAATTCGATTTGAAGCAATTAAAGTTCTCCCAATTCGCAATTTTTTAATGACGCTTCTGATGGAACACAGTGTATTACCACAGTTAATTCTGCGTCAATATATTATTTTTCGATAAATACCATCTTCATATTTTAATGTGGTTGTCATTTTTAGACTGATTTTACGGTTTTTACCCGCTAAATGAAGAAGAGAATGGAAAGTTTCATTTTTTGAACGAACAATTATTGTTTTTGGAGAAAACAAAATTTAAAAAAGTTGAATTCCCAGTGATACGTTAGTTTTGGCTTATATTGCCAATGTTTTCAACTATAAAGCAACTATTGATCGAAAATTCACCAAAATATTACAATTTAAAAATTCCCCTAAAAATATCAACAATTTAAAAATATTTATAAAACAAAAATATCTCAGATTTTACGGTTCTACGTATAACTGCAAAGTTTCAGGTAAATCGGATCGTAACTAAAAATATTGTTTCCAACTAGTATTCAGAAATTAGGATAAATAATGTATGTTATCAAATGGTATCATACAAGTTTAATAAATGATTTCATTAACTAAATTATAAATTATTTAAAATGTACAACGTAAGTTTTTAAAGATATCTTTTCAACCTGTCATTAAATTCATGAATATTATCGTCATTATTAAATTAATAAATTTGTTAAATCTGACGGCCGGAATTGTGGATAGTTAAATTACTCAAATAATGATACTAATGAGAACACGTTATTCTTAACGGGCAAGTAAACTTGTTAATCAATAAATAACTAAATCTGAAGACACGAACCCTGTGTTGATTGTTAAGTTACACCATTTTATTGTAAACCCGTTATTTTTAGCGGGAAAGTACACTAGTAATTGAATTAAATATATTTGACTGTTATTTAGTGATATTATTTAGATGTCAATAAAATAAATATTTCTAATTCACAGCATCATATATTGGTAAAATAAATGTTATTTGAGTGATGTTTATAAACTATTCGTCATTTTATTCAAATCTACAGTTTAAAAAGTTAATTTTGTTACATTGATTACTTGTGAACTAAGATAGAAAATTAAAGTTAATGATAATTTGAAATCAATTATATGTAATGATTACACATCTAATCACTACTATACTCACTCATATTTCAAAGATATAATATTCTAGGTCAGTAAATACTAATTAAAGTTTCAAAGCATGTAGGTTCATTTCACAGTTCATTGTGAAATAACAATTCTGTGTATTTGCTATCTCATCAAAAGAATCCCTATGTAAGATAGTGTAACAGTGAGTGATTTTCAGGGCCTATGAAATGCTTAAAAAGATAAGCATTCAAAGTGAGCGATTTAGTTGTGCTGAGGAAGTTGTCACTGCAACACCATGTCCTAGAGAACTGCAACTCAAAACAGGAATTGAATTGAAAAAATAACTTGAAACGTGAAAGCTTATGATAAATATAAACACTAGAGTTAAATATTGTTACATTGAGAACATAGTAAATGTAAAAGTGTTGTTCAGTCACTCATAATTTGACTGTTGAAAAGTTCATATTTACTGTCAAAATGGAAACAGAACAGACTGAAAAACTGAATGAGAAGGCTGAAGAAGCAAAAGAAGGCACAACAGAAGAAGGCAGCACTACGTTATGGCAGAAATTCAAGAAGGAGCTGAAGGTGGACAGACGCCTGATTCCTCTGAAGTTCCTAGGACTACTTTTCTACGGAGGTAAGTTTTTTAATTTGGTTTGTAGGAAAATATCAACAACCTTCATTTGATGAAGTTTTAGTCTTTCAATTTATTTATTATTTGATTCAACTTTTCAATTTAAATTAAGAAAAGATAGAAGAAATACATGCTGAGGTATGATAAAAAATAAGTTAATCAATAGATGTGAAAATATTAATCTCTTGATAAATACAAAAAATGTTCAATAAATTTTAATTGATTATTTAACTCTCAAACCAAATAATTGCCCTCAGAAATATCTAAGATCTACTTGCAACTAACTATATACTATTAGGATAACTAATGCTGGGTCTTTCCCAGAATAGCGGCGCAAAATATTTATATGTAGATACATAATTAATAAAATGAAATGAAAATTAGGTCATTAAGATTTCTAGAACTCAGCAATACACTTCATTTTAGCAAGAAATGTGGGTATGGGGGACGGCACGTACAACAAACTAGCGGATACAACAAACTAGTGTATACAACAAACTACGTTTGCAGTTTCATGTAAAAAAATCTTTAATGTTTGAGTAATTCAATTTATCACGAGTTTTTTCAAAGTTCTCAATCCTTCAGTAATACATAAGATATAAATAACTTTAATTCTAATCCGTGCCTGTTTGTATTATAGATACAGATAATTTATAATTAATATTGAGCCTATAACAAATTAATAAATAATGATATTAAATATAAATACATAATATAAATATTTTGTGCCGCTATTCTGGGAAAGACCCCTAGTGCTCAATAAAACTGTTTCTGGTAGAATTACGTAAGCTCTGATAGAATTGAGTAGCAGTGTTGATAAATCATTACGTAACTGATAGCCACTGCTCGTAGAAATACATTTGCATGTATTATTTAGACTTTTTTAGAGGATAATCAATGTAATTTTAAGATATATTAGCTTGCTGAACTCATTTGTCAAATAATTGGTTATTTTTATTATCAAACAACTTGAAATAAAATTTCTCTGCAAATACTTAAATTTATATAAATTTCGAGAATAGTTTATTCTTATTTTCAAAAATTGAGTGGAATCATTCTTGGAGATGTGTGTGGGAAAGCGAATTCATCAATTTTGGATATTCTGTGATACTTACCAAGCGTCAACTCACAACAGGTATACCAAACGGTATACTGTCCGAGTGTAATTTCTACAAGTATTTGTAGCTATTTATATCAAATAGGTGGAAATTAAAGTTAATCGATACATTAACTAATCCTTGAATACTTTTTCTTCAGAATTATAAGAACTAAATCATTTGTTAGCTTTAGATAGTTATATGGTTTTATTTGATGCTAAACAAGCAAAACCTACCAAGTCTTATTAAAATATCATTAAATATAATATTAGCAGTTACTTAGTACATAATTATAAAATGTTTTAATATTATGGAGAGATATCCAAACCAAAATGTTTAACATTCACCGAGGCAATATTTTGGCAACAGGCAGCATGCTACAATGCCGCACGGAAAAATGTAATTCAAACAGTTCAACAGAAGGTAACGTGTAGCGAGCGGCTGCATACCATGCTACAGATGACAACACGTTGCCCTGATGCTTTCCGCATGCGGCAAGATTTAGCTTGTCGCCTAGTGTTGAACGGCTTCTCACTACTAGTGGTAAGGATTTAGTCTTGCCGGTGGAGTTGCAAAAATTAGTTGCATAATCATAATTTTTATCCCTACTTTTGCATTCATCAAGCCAACTTGCTTAACTCCACAAATGTATTACACATTTCACAATTCTGGCAAAAAACTAGCATTTCAAAATCAGTGCCCCAAATTGTATCATCTTTCATTTTTCTCTTTTTTCAAATATTCATTTACACTATTGCAATTCTCCATTGATTCTAATTAATATGGATCTTATATTTTGCATTTTTATTATTCCTGATCGCTTATTTTCATTTACAGTTACAGCGAAATTATTCTAATTATTTATTTAAAATCTTTTTATTATTAAATAAAGTAATAATATTTTGTTGTACTCCGAGATCACAATCAAATTGACTTCACATTCATGATCAATAGTACATATAGAGCTACTCATCCCCTCTCACTGTTGTAACCCACTTGATACTGATGAAATAACGACTCTCAGATATGCAACTCTCAGCCTCAGATATGCACTGATCTCAAGAAAACACGCATCTCACGAAAGCATAATACACTGACAACACAAAAACCGTCGCATCATTGGTGAGAAGATAATCAATGCTTTGCAACAAGCAAAATCTTGTCACATGCAGCAAGCAACAGGGCAATTTGAAAGCATGGTACGCATCCACATGCTATATGTCGCCTTCTGTTGAACTGGTTGAATCACAATTTGCCCGTGCGTCAATGCTGCATGTAGCCAAAATGTTACAAGTTATTCTTAACAATTTTGCATTCATTTTTCTAAGAATTTATATTAGAAAATGGTCGATGACAAATTACAATATTTATGAATGCAAAAACGTTACATAGATTATACAGTTACAGTGTGGAGTAAAAGTAACACATAATTGTTTAATTAATTAATGTAATTACATTTTTTTTCTTTCATTTTTATCAATACATAGAGAAAACTCTTGTTTTAAATGAAAATATATAACATTAATAATTCTTAGAATGTATATTGTTATTGTAATAAATTTATATTATAAAATTGAATATCAAACAAAAGAAAGACCTCAACCATCTTCTGAGACATCGTGCTGCAAACTGGTTCCGTTTTTGTTGAACTGGTGGAATTGGTCCTGCAACAGAGCATGCTACAAATCATGCTACAAGCAACGAAAGTGTTGTCTTGATGCAAGCTCCATATCTTATTATAGAAAGCCGCATGCTGCAAACTGGTTGATAGACAGTGAAGCCGCTTGCTACATGTTATCTCGGCGGCTTTGTATTACTTTCTTCCTTGCTCTCTCTCACTATTATATGTCTGTTCATCTTTAGGTATGTACGCTTCATCTCCTTACTACACTCTACACATGCAGCAACTTGGCCTGACGGTGAAGGAAATAGCAGTGATCTACACAGTGCTGCCAATACCAGGAGTAGCTGGACCGATCTTTAGTGGTTGGTGTTTAATAATTATCAAAAAATTATTATTCAATTATGCGTCCACACTATCAATTTTTTGGTCTATTTCAGCGTTTGTGTTCTGTATTGGTGTTCACGTGATTGACAATCACAAGAATATATTATCTCTGTGTTTCCAAACTTGGCGAAACACCGTCAATTTCACGCATTTACTTTTCATATGCTAGTTATAGGTACCATTATTAAAATAACTTAATAAAGTAAAATTGTTTATTTATTAGGAATTAATTAATACGATTATCACAATTAACCCTAATCATACTGACATGATTTAGGTCTCTAAGGGCCTAAGTGTCGAGGATTCGCTACACAAATTATAATTAGGAAACCACAGGTTTTTCCAAAAGAAAATTTCGAAAAAAAATCCGTATACCCACGATTGATAGGATCAAAGTTACTATATTTAATGTATACTGGTTGAACTGCGAATGCTTTTATTATCGAGATCAAACTCCATGGTAAGTCCGGTTAGGGTTGAACTAAAAAAAGACTGATAGTATCGGTCCGGCTTTAATCTTTGGTGGTTTGACTTTTTCTTTGGATTAATTTGATCAGTAAAAGATAATAAAACTGTTTTGCATTTATTTATACATTTTAATTACTTTCATTCGAGTTGATAATAAATTATATTCATTTAAATATTTTATGTTTTGTAACACTCATTTTTATTTTGATTAACTTAATTTTCGCAGGCATGTTGGCGGATTGGACTTCTAATTTCAATGCAGTTCTCTCGGCTAATATCGTATTCACCATCTTTTTCTCCATCTCAACTACTTTTACTCCCACGTCTCCAATCCCTGCATCCAAATGGTCGGTGAATGCCACGTTGTCAGCTGTCTCCACCCTGTCTTGCGATGGCGATTTTACTAACTTCAAGGAATGGGTAAATTAAAAAAAATTCAATTAATTTAGAAGGGAAATATAGTATAATAAATCATAGCATGGATAACCATCTTATTCACTCTGACCTCTCTTTCAGTCTTGCCAAACGAACTGTTTCCAAGGATTCTCTCATCAGGCTATATTTGGAAATGACAGTTCCACACTAGACATTCTATGCGGAACTGTCACCAATCAGAAAAAGGTCAGTCCAGTATTTAAACTAAGATGCAATGCATACATTACCAAACCCTTTTAGGAACTATTTGACATTCTAATCCCTTTTCCAAAGATGCCAGCAGAAGGCTGTCATCTGGTGAGTCCACTGGACCCTGAAGGCTGTCACAGGACCGTCAGTTTCATCAATACTCAAGAAGTGATCCAATACTATAAGATGATAGACAACAGTGCTGTTCATTCTACGGGGAATTGCTCAGTCGAGTGCAATGTTGATAAGATGGATGAGCTACAGGACTCTGAAATGACCAACTCTCTCACATTCTGGGTCTATTTTGTCCTAAGAATAATTACTCAATTCTTCGTAGTCGGCAGCTTCACGATGATGGTACTATCTGATTATGGAATCTTTAATTTGATTACAAACAGTTATTAACTTTAAATTTAAATGTAAAGTTGTTCATTTTAACCATTTATTATTTTAAACCGGTATATTTTGACCTGATATTCAAGTCCAAGACTAAATTCGCATTAAGACAGATTTAAATCCTAAATATATTGTAATCTTTTAAATAGGATGCTTCAATCATGGCAGTGATGGTGAGACAAGGAAGTGACTACGGAAAGCAACGTATCATTGCCATGATAAGCCTGGCTACAATGCCTTTCCTTGCTAGCTGCATCGTGTCTGCTAGAGAAGGTAAATATAAACAATTAACATGATTTGTATCTCTGGTAGTTAGTCACTGAAAGGGTGACAACAGCCCACACTGACAGAAGCCCACTCCGACAAAAGCCCACTCCGACAAAAGCCCACACAGACAAAAGCCCACACCGACGAAAATAAAATTAGTATTCCTGCAATATAAATAATCCATATATGTAAAGTTGGAACGAAGGAAGAAAATAGTTTATTATTTTTCTTTCTACGCAATCATTGTAAATTTGTATTATGCCCCAAATTAGGGCGCTGTTATCGCAGAGCTTAATTGGAAACTGCGAGTAAATATAAATTAATTGTAGGTTGTAGTTGCTTTCCTGGAACAAGTGAAATACAATATACAAATAAGGAATTACAAAAAAATTCGGTTATTTTAGTTATAAGCTAACTGTTGCTCCACGGTTTGATGAAAAAAAAAGAATTAAGTCTGTATTCAGGACATCAACAACCATCCTAATTGACTAATTACACATGTATAAGGGACATACATAATTGTAACCAAATAAAGTATTTACGAAGAACATTTGGCTATATAATCTAAGACTATAGCTAGCAAAGTCCACAGAGGCTGATGTATGACCTTTCGATCAGTAATCCTACATGACAACTGAACAAGACGTCTGCTGGTTATCTGATGTCTGACTAAATGTTCCAGTAGTATATACTAAAATTTTAGTACATAAATTAAAGTGTTTTAAAATTAATTTCTGCGATAGCAGCGCCCTAAATTTGGTGCATAATACAAATTTACAATGATTTCGTAGAAAGAAAACTGTTAAATTATTATTCGTCCAACTTTACATATATGGATTATTTATATTGCAGGAATACTAATTTCGTTTTCGTCGGTGTGGGCTTTTTTCGTGTGGGCTTTTGTCGTTGCCCCTTAGTCACTTACGCTACTTAGCATTAAATGATGATACTAACTGATGCCAAATACATTACCGGAATAATCCAAGATTTTGATCCGTTTATTGCCTCAGGTCCCCCGGATTACTCTGTAGTGTTTTATTTGAGTGGAGTACTGCTTGGTTGCAGCCTAATAATGATACAAAGAATGGACCTGTCTGTGAGTTTCAATTCATTCTGTTAACCTACACACAGTACAGAATCCATTTCAGTACCTTACTCTCAAATTTTAATTATTCACAGGTTGAAGAGAAGAAAGAAGACAAAGACAGGAATTTAGTCAAGGAAATAATTGTTCTTATGAGACACAAGAAGGTGTTTGTGTTCATCATTGTGATGCTTCTTCTTGGTTCGAACTGGGGATTTTTAGAAAGTTTCTTCTTCGTGTTTTTGAGTGCACTTGGTGCTCCTCCCTACTTACTAGGTAAATCCATCTTCAAAATAACAATATTCCATTTGAAATATACTTTTATGGTACTCTAAGCTTCTACTTTATAATTCGTGGTTACAGGGTTGACCATGACTTTCGGGTGTCTGATTGGCATCCCAATGCTGTTGTGTTCTGACCGGATGGTTGAGTATTTTGGCAGAGAGAAGATTTTCTTCATAGGTTTCGTTGCTTATTTCGTCAGAATGTTTGGTTACTCCGTAATAACGTAAGTTTCTTACGACATAGTTATATTGAATTAAAGTTAATTAACTACTAAAAAAAAGATAAGATCTAACATATGTTATCTGTACAGCAACCCCTGGTACTGCTTCATATTTGAGTCCCTTGAAATCTTCACTTACCAACTAATGTGGGTGGCAGCAGTGACGTTCTTTCCCCTCCTGGCTCCCCCTCACCTTCTGGGAACACTGACGGGTGTGGCGGGCTCAGTCCATTACAACATAGGTCAGACTTTTAGTATTATCAGATGGATTGGCTTAGCATTATCAGAAACATTAGGAAATAATCACTCTAGACTGGCATGTAGTTTGATACGAATAAAGTAATGTTTTCATTGACTTTTCCCCACAATTCAGGGCGTGGTCTGGGCTCACTGTTGGGCGGTTTCTTGATATCAAGTGTGGGTCTGGTGTGGACCTTCAGGACATTCGGAATAACTTCACTAATATTTGCATTTGTTTACCTATTTCTTCAGAAGAAAGTACTCAACAAACCTAAAGGTGGGTGAAGAGGAAGAAATGTTTTCACTCTCCTAACTGCTTGGTGTCCCGTAAAATTATAAGTGAACAAAAAATATTTTGTTATTTAAATTTTTAATGTTATTGCAATTTCTGTTACACTTGATTGTAGCTTCTAGTTTCATTGTATACTATAACGCTAGAAATCTCTTTTTTTTACGAACTGCATTTTGATGGTAAGAGGTACCTATTCAAACGTCAAATTCAATAAGTAGTACAATATTTTCATAATCATAATACAATTTAAATTCGTCTAGAAATAGTAATTCATCAAAACTAGAGAAAGTAATTTGTTTAAAAGTATATTAATCTTGAGGAATTTATTTATAAAATGTAACTAAAGGGAGATATAATTTCCTTCTAAGCTGTGTATTACTTTTTTAATTGAAAGAATAGTACTAATTATTAACACTTAATTTAGAGTTGTGGTTTTGACACATGGTAGGTAGAAATTTTTTTATATCTATATTTTTATTTCATATTGATCAAAAATAAACTAACAGCTACTTCATCCTTTTCAGTTTTTGTAGTAGACGAAGAAGTGAAATCTAAATGCTTAGACACTGAAGAGACTCTTGCTTGACTTGCTCCGGATTAGAGTGATGTGCAACTTCTTAGATGTAACCTGCTAGATTTAAACAGTGGTTCTTAAAGTGGGGTGTCCGGCACCCCTTTGGGGCCTGGGTATTTTATAGGGGGTACCTGGAATGACTGTTTTATATGTTATTTATAAGTTCGGTTCCTTCTGTCAATATCATAAAATAAAACATTTATTTTCCTTACTTTTTCATTTTAAATTTCCGCATCACAGTAACCAAATATATTGTAATTGTTGCTATTCAATCTATTTCAGTGCAATACAATGCTCAGGGGGCGCCTGAGAAAAGCAAGGGGTGTGTGAGAAAAATACTTGTAAGAACCACCGTGATGGAAGTAAATAACATGGACTACCTCAATCATGAAACATTATACAATGTAAAACAGCTTTCAATTTAAGATTTGTATATATTTATTTGACAATTATTATCAACAAAGTATAATAACTGAATCATAAGTTATGATGATAATAATTTTGGCTCATAAAATAAACGCTTTTAAGAACCTAAATATTAGAGTGTGGCCACGTGCGCACCAAAAGAGAAATTACAAGATTAAAACTGGGTAACACGGTAGTGCGCTCTCATCTGGGTAATTAACTAACTGAGTAACTCTCATCTAGTGCGCTCACTGAATGAGAGAATATATTCCTGATAGGTGATTTTTGAAGAGTTTGCCTAACTCATTCGACTTTGAAATTAGATTATAGTTCGTAAAATCTAATAATTTGAGATTCAGCATTTGATTGGAAATTTGGAAAATATTTGTACTGTATTGTTATATTCAGTAATTAACAGTCTGTTGAGATATTGAATAGTCTACTTTTAAAAGTCGATATCAACTGATACTCAAACTTTGAATGAAATAAAAAGAAATAAAACTAGATTAGATTTGTATTTTCTGACTGAAATCACGATATTTTGTCACAAACATATTTATTTAACGAAAACTATTATCCATGTTATTTGTTAGAATAGGGGTTTGCTTATTTATGGAAGCGGTTTTTCTGACGCATTTCGAAAGCGGCTCAGCTGCCAAGAAATTGTTTTTGAAAGAAATTTCATTTAACTTCATGTTAATAGCTACGAGAATATCAGAAGGACTGTTCAGTGTTCAGCCACCCAATGAATTTTAACATGGAATTTCTTTCAAAAGCGTTTTCTCGACGGCCAAAACACGTTGGCACTCGTTCGACTAGGGCCTATGCCCTAAATGTAGGTACCTACTGTTATTTGATTGCTGTGCAAATTTTCGGCTCAAATTACCTCTTAGATAACATCTTTATTGGAAGTACGAAAAAATGTATTGTCGAGAAATTGCAGCTGATGTTCAGTTCCCTATCTGTGTTATTATATTAAGATAGGGCACGTGAAGATCGTGGCAAATAGATATTCATAAACTTCAGAGTTTAAATTAGGTCACTTGATGAAAAAAAGTTAAAAGTATAAAGGAATGTTTACCAAATTTAGGGACGCTGTTATCGCAGAACTTAGCTTTAAAACAGTTTAATTCATGTACTAAAGTTTCAGTGTATATTGGAACATTTAGTCAGACGGCAGGTAACCAGCAGACGTCTTGTTCAGTTGTCATGTAGGATTACTGATCGAAAGCTCAAACATCAGCCTCTGTAGACTTTGCTAGCTATAGTCTTAGATTCTATAACCAAATAATTCGTAAATACTTTATTTGGCTACAATTATGTATGCCCCTTACACATGTGTAATTAGTCAATTAGTGTGGTTGTTGATGTCCTGAATACAGAATTTATTCTAATTTTCCTCAGAAGAAATGCAAACGAGTCACATAGCAGTTACAGTCACGGTTAAAAAACCTATGACTTGATTTTATTCAGGGTATTTGAAATGTTGATGAATTTCTCAATAGTGTCGCTAGAAATATTCGACATTACAACTGTCATAATTAGTTCATTAGTTATACAAATAGTAAAAATGATATGCACCTTTGTGTTTTTTTTTTACTATATTTGACGTCGTTTCAAATAATAATAACTGTGTTCTGAAAACATTCATCATGTAGAATTCTATACGCCACATTGTTATTTATCTAATGTTGTAATAAATGTATCTTGTTATGATTAAATGTTTCTCGTTATAAAGGTGTTTCGTTTTTCCATTCATTTCAAGTTTTATACACTCTAATTCATCATAATTAGGATTGTGGCAATATTCTCTTTGAAATTTGCTTGATATTCTCTGGAAAAATATTCTCCATATTCTCTAAATATATTCTTTATGCTCAATTATGCTATTTATTCGTATATTCATAAAAGTGTTGTAATTCGATTGATAAAGCTGATAAGGGATATTTAGGGTTGTGACAATATGCGTTAAAACTCAGATCTTGAAAATATCATAGACAAAACGAAATATAATGGTATCAAATACTATATACCACTGATTTAGAACGATTCATTCCTGTTCATTTCTCCGTCAATAATATTTTCAAGATAAATGATTTTAAACGCATATTGTCACAACCCTAGATATTAGCAAGCCCCTTTAACCATATTTGGATGCAAATATAATTAATGTTTCGATGTTATGTCATACGGATTCAATGTGTACAACTGTACATCGTCTGACAAGGTTCAGTCACAATAATTAATATTGGGTTAATGAAATGGGTAAACTTTTAAGGTTATTTGTTACAGCGAAGAAACGTTGAACAGTTGTTGGAATAAAATGAAAATACCTTTTGTAATATTCATTTAAGAACACTGAACAGGTTTTAACAATTTCAAATCTACACAAATAACAGAAGTTACCGAACAAATAAGAACACAAAACTACACAAATAACATGATGAACAAATTGTTTCCCAGCTAACCAAAAGCTGTTTGTCCCACGTTTTAAGACGTCTGATACCCCTAGCTATAGAGGGATTTAAGACGTGAGGCAGCGGAAACCAGAAGTCTAACCCTCTTCATTTGCACAGGGGTCCCCCTCTGTAAGACGTCTGATCCCACGTCTTGTCCCTCTATGACAAAGGGGGACATCCACATGTCCCACGTCTTACCCCACTCCGTTTTCAAGACGTGGGACAGAGTGTGGATGTCCCTCGCTATAGAGGGATTCAAGACGTGGGACAGAGTGCGGATGTCCCTCGCTATAGAGAGAAAAGGGATTTAAGACGTGGGACCCACGTGGAACAGAGTGCGGATGTCCCTCTCTATAGAGGGATTCAAGACGTGGGACAGAGTGTAGATGTCCCCCTCTGCAAGACGTGGGACAAAGTGCGGATGTCCCCCTCTGCAAGACGTGGGACAGAGTACGGATGCCCCCCTCTGCAAGACGTGGGACAGAGTGCGGATGTCCTCCTCTGCAAGACGTGGGACAGAGTGTGGATGTCCCCCTCTGCAAGGGGGACATATCTCCTTTCTTCTCAAACTACTTCGGTTAATTGGGGTACATAAATAAATTAAATATGTATAAGAAATAGAAAAGATCATACTAATCATTATTGCAATTTCTTACTATATTGCATATAGTGTATATGTACATTTGGCTGTAAATCAATTATTTTATAATATTACATATTATTATATACAAATTAAATGGGAAGAAATGGAGAAAGAAATGTAGTGGTGATCTCGGGAATCGATCTCAGGGCTGAAGTGTGATGTACTATTGAAGTCGGCGACGATATCACTGAGCCATCCTGGACATGGTAGAAGTAGTGTTGGAATGATCTTTATGCAACTTGACAACTTGCGTGCTTTATTAAAGTTATTTTAAATAAATATAATTTAATATTTACATTTTGGTATTTTTTCTTTTTTAATGTAAATGATAAAAATATGTATAAAGTTATTTATTAATATTTGTATTAATAATGTTAATTAATGTTATTAACTACCTAATTACCTATAACTCTTAATTAATCTTACCTATAGTTACCTACTGGTGGTATCACTACCTTATACCTATCTACAGTTGCGATCAAAACTAAGGGACAAAAATTTAAAAAGCTATATCTTTATAAATATTCGTTATAAAATCATGAAATTTCAGTATGTTGTAAACATATTGGTATAGTACTACATACTATAAACACACTTGATTTGAAAGACAAATAAAAATCATATGCCATTATTACATTTATTTGTGAATAAGTAAAGTTCAAAACTAAGGAACACATTGTTAAAAATGATTGAAAACAGATTTTGACATCCGGTTTTCTGTTATTCAGAGTAAGAAATAGATGTGCCAAATCATTTGTAAACACTCTGTCTCGATCAATCATGGCTAACAGGCAAAAAGTTGATGATGCTCTCCTTATAACTATTGTTAAGTTGCATTTTAGTGTCCGAGAGATTGCAGAAAGAGTTAATCGTTCGAAGAGTGTCATTGGATGAATTGTGAAAACTTATGAAGATTATGGCCGTGTCCTGAGTCCTAACAAGATTGGCCGACCCAGGAAAACGTCTGCTAGGCAAGACAGAGCCATCCAACGCATAGCATTAAGGGAACGTTTCACAACCGCTGCAGCAATTTCTAGGCAAATGAAAGATACAAACACTACTGATGTGTCCAGATCAACTGTCTCGAGACGCCTGCAGGAGATAGGCTTATTTGCAAGAAGGCCTAGGAAGAAATTATTGATAAGTCGAAAGAATAAAATGGCAAGGTTACAGTTTGGAAACAAACATGTGAATTGGTCTGAAGAACAGTGGTCAAAAGTGTTTTTCAGCGATGAGAGTAAGTTTAATTTGTTTGGAAATGATGGGAAAAACTATGTTAGGAGGTCTGCAAGTGAAGTATTGAACCCAAAATGTACGAAAAAAACGGTCAAGTTTGGAGGTGGAAGTGTGATGGTTTTTGGAAAGTTTTCAATTCAAGGTACGTCTCCTCTTGTTCGTTTGAATACTCGAGTCAATGCTTCCATCTACAAAAATCTATTGGAAGATCATGTAGTACCCATTATTAACAATTCAGGCATAAATGGGGCAATTTTCATGCAGGATAATGCACCGTGCCACAAAGCTAAGAGTGTTTTGAGTTTCCTACAACAGCAAGATTTCGAAATAATGGATTGGCCAGCTCAAAGTCCTGATCTAAATCCCATAGAAAATCTGTGGAAGACACTTGGAGAAAAGGTAATGGCTCGAAACCCAGTTAACACCGATGATTTGTGGGACAAACTTCAAGATGAATGAACCAAAATCTCTGTTGATGAGTGTCGTAAACTTATCCAATCCTGTAGTCGCAGATGTGCTGCAGTGGTACAAAGCAAAGGATTATTCACAAAATATCAATTATTATTATAATTTTCAAGTTTTCAAGTTTGTGTCCCTTAGTTTTGAACGTTACTTATTCACAAATAAAACTAATAATGGCATAAGTTTTTTTATTTGTCTTTTAAATCAATTGTGCTTATAGTATGTAGTATTATACCAATATGTTTACAACATACTGAAATTTCATGATTTTATAACCAATATTTATGAAGATACAGCTTTTTAAATTTTTGTCCCTTAGTTTTGATCGCAACTGTAGTTACGTACTAGTGTTTATCAATAATTACCTAATAACCTACAAGTGATAACACCAATCTAGTACCTACTGGTGGTTATCACTATTTACCTAGTTACCTATTACGTAGTATTTATCAGTATCTACTTAGTTACCTACAACTGTTTGTCAATACCTACCTAGTTACCTACTGGTGGTTATCAATGCCTACCTAGTTGCCTACAACTGTTTATAAATACCAATCTAGGTCCTAGTTACCTTCTAGTATTCATCAATACCTACCTAGCTAGTTACTTGCTATGTAGTGATCATACATAATACCTAATTACCTACAACTGTTTATTAATACCTACCTAGTTATCTACTAGTGTTCATCAATTCTAACCTAGTTACCTACAACTGTTTGTTAATATCTACCATGTGTTTATCAATACCTACCGAGTTACCTACTAAATGTTGATCAATACCTACCTAGTTTCCTACTAGTGTTCATCAATACCTACCTAGTTACCTACTAGTGTTCATCAATACCTACCTAGTTACCTACAATTGTTTGTCAATACCTACCTAGTTATCTACTAGTGTTTATCAATGCTTACCTAGTTACCTATAACTGTTTGTCAATACCTACCAGTGTTTATCAATGCCTACCTAGATACCTACATCATTTTATCAATAGCTACCTATTTATATCTACTAGTGTTTATGAATACCTATCTATTTATGATACGTAAATAAAGCTTGAGAATGAACTTGCTGCAATATGTATCAATGTTTTTACAATTAAGATTTGCACCACGACTCAATATATAACTTTTTCCCGCGTAAAACAGACGAGGGACAGATAGAGACATCCCGCGTGGGACAGACGTGGGACAGAGAGGGATATCCCGCGTGGGACAGAGAGGGACATCCCACGTGGGACAGACATGGGACAGAGAGCGATATCCCGCGTGAGACATAGAGGGACATCCCGCGTGGGACAGAGAGGGACATCCCGCCTACTTTTTCCCGCGTAAAACAAACGAGGGACAGAGAGGGACATCCCGCGTGGGACAGAGAGGGACTTCCCGCGTGGGACAGAGAGGGATATCCCGCGTGGGACAGAGAGGGACATCCCGCATACTTTTTACAGCGTAAAACAGACGAGGGACAGAGAGGGACATCCTATGTGGGACAGAGAGGGACATCCCACGTGGGACAGACGTGGGATATAACACGTGGGACAGAGAGGGACATCCTGCGTGGGACAGAGAGGGACATCCCACGTGGGACAGAGAGGGACATCCCGCGTGGGACAGAGAGGGACATCCCGCGTTGGAAAGACGTGGGATGTGAGTGGGATTTAAGACGTGGGACAGACGAGGGACATCCTGCGTGTGACAGACGTGGGATATCCCCCGTGGGACAGACGTGGGACAACCCGCTTGTGTAAGACGTTGGAGAGACGTGGGATTTCAGACGTCTGAAATCCCCCGTCCATCTCTGTTTCTCGCTAGCGAGGGATGTCCCCCTCTGTCCCACGCGGGACACAGAGGATATGGTTAGCTGGGTTAACTGTCGTTACATTTAATAATTAAATGATACTTTAAGTTATGAAACTTAAGGTAGCAGCTAAAACACTTTTATATAGGTACGGAAAAAAATCTTTCCGCATCACTGGTCACAACTGGAGCAAATTGAAGCAAACTTAAATCAGAGCTAGACAATGTCTTTATAAATTCATTTTCAGTGTCTTAACTTTTCCAAATGTAAGAGAGGTAATTTCAGTAACAGTTGAGAACCCAGTATTCCTTTGCAATACTGCCATTAATTTATCCAAATAGGATTGGTCGTTCATTTTCTGAAGATTCGTTTTACTTTCTTGATCAAATCAACTGCTGTTTCAAGAGTGAGAACTCGTGTTTCCAGTTTTTTTTTATAGTTTTGGACAGCATTGTAAAGTTGTTTGCTATAAACTAAAGGACAAAAGGACAAACTGAGCTTCAATTCAAAATTATTTAAGGGCTCTGTACATTAATATATTATATATATTAAGTGATGTTGTATTAAATTCATTAAATGATGTTGTATTAAATTAATTAAATGATGTTGTATTATTAAATATTAAATGATGATGTTATGCCTGAGCACCCTAAGCTGGAAAACAATATTTGTACTTCTGACGATGTGAACATTCGAGAGCTGTTCCGAATGCTGTCTGAGAAGTATGATGGTCTGGGTGCTAAGCTTGACTCTATTATGGAACGGATGGATGAGCGAGACTGCAAGCTAGAACGAATTGAAAAGGAAAATGTCTTTTTGAAGCAAAAAATAGCTAAGATTGAGTAAAGGCTTGATCACGTTGAAATCGCGAGTCGACGTAACAACTTGATATTATCCGGCCGTGAAATATCCAAACTCTCACCCAACAATAACACAGTTCAGGCGGTTGCTGAGTTTCTGAAACTTAAATTGAACTATGAATTGTCACCTTCTAATGCAGTATCAGCTTATCGTCTGGGAGTGGAAACCTCTAATCAGTCCTCTGACGGTGGGAACGTTGTGTTGAAGTTAGTGAACAATGAAACGAAGGTGGATATCCTCTATGCATGCCGTACGGCAAAACCACCTGATCTGTACGCCAACGATGATCTCACCCCATCTAAAGCTTCACTTCTTTATACAATTAGATCTGTTAAGAGAAAGTTTCCAAATAAAATTGCTGCTTGCTGATCATATGATGGAAGGTTGTTTATTTATTTACGACCACCAAATAATTCAGCCAGAAGCCAGAGAGCGTACGTCAGCAGTTTGTCTCAGTTTGATAAAATTTGCGAGCGATCACTGGGAAAGCCGTATGCTGACCTGCTGCTCAAGGACGGTGGCGAATGACTCCTAACAAAAAGTGTAACTAAAATATGTTCACCCTACTGCAACTTCATCAACCTTCAATATCATCTAACACCCTTATTATTTATAACTATTATCGTACAATATTCTATCCTGTTTTTCTACTCAGGCTTTTATATCCTTAATGTATATATTTTGTCCTGTGTATTGAACTGCTGTATTACTATTGCGCAAACTTACGTATATTCCATGTATACGTATCGATTTGCCTCCACAGTGGTACAGTTTAGTAATTGTATAGGTTTGCATTTTCCAGAGAGTCAATCGCAAGAATTTGCCATTCATTTAGTAATTAGTAAATTACCTTTCACAGCCCGAATGCCCACTACATGCTAGATTTGTGTACTTGCATAGTGTCTTTAAATTTCTTCAGGTTTGTAGATGAATGACTTACTGAATAACATTGAGCAAGATATAAACCATTTTAATGCTGTTTTCCCTGAATTTAATTCAACCAGTAGTTCTAAATATTATAATGTTGAACAGTTTAATAAATCAATTAATGTAGGCAGTGGGGATTTAAGCATAATTTACCTAAATATTCGCTCTCTCTATCCAAAACTAGATGAATTTAAAGCCTTCTTAGGATCTTTAGATGTTAATTTTGATGTAATATGTCTGACAGAGACTTGGTTAGATCAATCTACTGTAAGTTTGATAAGTTTTGAAAACTACGCACATTTTCACTGCCTTCGTAATGATGGGAGAAGGGGTGGTGGTATTAGTGTATTTCTGAACAGTAAATTTAGAGATAGTGTAGTTAAAAATATGACGATGGCTGTGCATCATATTGAAACTCTGTTTATTAAAATTA
The DNA here is from genome assembly GCA_947561585.1 of Caprella mutica. Lineage (NCBI taxonomy): Eukaryota > Metazoa > Arthropoda > Malacostraca > Amphipoda > Caprellidae > Caprella > Caprella mutica. The sequence goes on along the minus strand of CANNZV010000834.1, from coordinate 168,460 downwards.
GGGCCGAGGATGGCATAGTATTGGTAGGTTCAGTGTATAGGCCCCAGGCTGGTAATAGGTTACTTTTTGTAGACCAACTAGAGAATTTAGCTCAGCATGCCAGTCAGAGTATTTATAAAAGTAGATTAATGTGCGGTGATATTAATATGAACCTACTTGAAATGGATAGTGACCCAATTACGTCTAGCTGTCTCAGATTATTTTCATCATATGCTTATCTGCCCCTCATAACTAAGCCAACTCGTATAGTTAATGAATCGTGTACTCTAATTGACAATATTTTTTCTCAGAAGTTGGACAATACTCTGTCAGGTATCATTCCTTGTGACTTATCGGATCATTATATAATATTTTCTGTTCATAGTCAATTCTTCAGATCACCATTTCTCAATAATAATATGTCCGTAAAATTTAGATTATTGAATCATGATACTATAACTGAACTGATTTCTGCTGTGCAGTTATGCGATTTTGCTGATGTTTTGCTTTGTAACGATATTGACAGGTCTTTTGAAACGTTTAGTGATAGACTGATGTTTTTGTATGACAGCTACTGTCCTATAAAGACAAAAACTGTATCCTATAAGGACTGTGTTAAACCCTGGATTGACAAAAGTGAAAATAAAAATAAAAAAACGACACAATTATCATATTCTGTTCAAATTAGGTAGAATTAGTAGACTAACTTACAATAGTTACCGGAATATGGTTACTTCTGAAATACGCAACAAAAAAACTGGTTACTATAACAGAAAGTTTTCTGAGTATAAAAATAACCTTAGAGCTACATGGAAATTAATTAATGAGGTAATTAAGCCGAATGTTAAGGATAAGACTTTTGATTATAAACTATTGGATGGTAGTTCAGAAGTAACTGATTCCTTGGAAGTGTCAAATTTGTTTAATTCTTATTTCTCTAACATAGCATCAAATATTGTAAATTCATTAATGCCGTCAACAGTAGATTTCAAGCAATTTCTTTCTGGGAATTATGTAAATTCATTCTATTTAAGATCTGTTTCTCCTGAGTTAATCAGCAAAATCATTTATAGTTTGAAAAATAAATCATGTCATGTAAATGAATTACCCATAACAGTACTCAAGTCATTAAGTAATCTAATCTCACCTATCTTATCAACTCTAATTAATCGTTCAATTTCAGCTGGACTCTTTCCGAATAGACTAAAAATTGCTAGAGTTGTACCAATTTTCAAGGGGGGTGATGCTACTAGTACCAATAATTTTAGACCTATTTCAATCCTTAACAGCTTTTCCAAGGTTTATGAGAAAGTGGTTCATTCACAATTGTTAAATTACCTTGAAACTCATAATGTACTGTATAAACATCAATATGGGTTTCGCCAGAACAAAAGTACAACTCAGGCAGTCGTTAGTCTTTTACATAACATTTATACAGCGCTTGATGATAACAATTTACACTTTACTCTATTTCTTGATCTAAGCAAGGCATTTGATTGCGTATCTCACGAGATACTGCTGGAAAAGTTGTACTTTTATGGAATACGGGGCACCCCATATGACTGGTTCCGGTCCTATCTTTGTAATCGTAAACAATTTGTAATGATAAATGGAGCTAAATCTGAGGATCAATATATCTCATGCGGTGTGCCCCAAGGTAGCATTTTGGGTTCCTTACTATTTCTGTTACATGTCAATGATTTATCTAATTGTAACTACCATTTTGATTATTGTTTATTTGCTCATGATACGGCAATATCTTTTAAATTTCCGAGAGTAAATGTTAACTCTATACATGTACATATAAATCAGAATCTTTCTTCAGTGTCCGATTGGTTGGCAGCGAACAAGCTTTGTATTAATGTACAAAAAACTAAGTACACCGTTTTCTCATACAGAGGTAACTTTGAACTTCAATCGGTTAGAATGAATGGTGGAAATGTTGGATGGGTAAACTCAATTAAATATCTGGGTGTAATCTTGGATGATAATTTAAATTTCCATGAACATATTGAATTTCTTTGTGGTAAGTTGTCTAAAAGTGTGGGAATTATGTCCAAAGTTAGGCATTTGTTACCGCGGAATATATTGTTATCTGTCTATTATTCAATGATTTATCCTTATCTTGGCTATTGTATTGAAGCCTGGTTTGAAGCAGCTAACTCTCTGACAAATAGATTATTTATTCTGCAAAAAAGATGTTTAAGAATAATTATGGGAGCTGGCTATCTTGATCACACTGATGCTTTCTTTAGAGAACTGGAAGTTCTGAAATTAAATGATATTTTTACTTGTAAAATTTGCTACTATTTATTTAGAACTCTTAACAATGGCAAATTTGATACTAACCTCTGTACTTATATTGACAACCATACTGATGAACTCGCAATCCTATTCTACTCGCAATAGATCAATGATTACATTGCCTCTCTATCGTAAAACTAAGTCTCAAACGTCAATTTATTATAACGGGTGTAAAATATGGAATAATATCGATCCAATTATTAAGAAATGTAAAACGTCAGCTTCTTTCAAAGCAAAATTGAAAAAAATGCTTTTGGAAGCATAATGTACTGTAACTGTATGTTGTTGTATACGGTTAATATAGTATGATTGAAATGTGTATATATTCCTTGTTTGTATTTTTTTCATAGTGTGTTTCTTTTTTTTCCATTTTTTAATCTTTAATTTTTGGTTACCCATGAAGCATTGTGCTTTCTCGGGTCATGTAGCCCCTTATACTATTAAATATGAATGAAATTGTAAAGATTAGGGAGGCCCCGGCCCTAATTTTATTATAAAGGGTGCTGCTATATGTTCAATAAATAAAAATAAATATTGTGCCTCAGTTTCATCTAGTTCCATTACCACATTCTAAACTTTCTCTAAGTGAGTAGAATAGTACAAGGTTGCATCTAACCATGTGCCCCATCTAGTTACAACTGGTGAAGGCGGAAGAGGTATGCCAGAACACATGCCTTTAAACTTTTCCATTCTTTTGGCTGCTTCAAGGAATACATTTTTTGCTGAACTAATCAGCCGATTTACCTCTGGATAGTTGGAGCGTACCAATTCAGCAACCCTGTGTAATCCATGAGCTAGGCACGTTATGTGCACCATTTTAGGAAATAAAACTTTGCACATTTATGGAGCAGTATCGGTTGTTACTATTGAAATATTCTCATAAAGAATTTGATTTGGCCAGATTATTTTGAGGGAATCATTAAAGAAGGCTGCTATTGTCGAATGATTTACAGATTCTAGCTGAGCTACATTTCCCAAATAACAGTTCATGCGTTCTTCTTCTTCTAAAATTTCAAAAATGAAGCAGGCAATGTACCCTTCTCTACGTCCGTTGATAAGTCTATGGAAACTCAGTTTTTTTAGCATCCTTTTTTTGAAGCAAATTAATAGTGCCATTATATAGTTCCTCTACATAATATTTTCGAAGAGTAGTTTGATCGGGTGTAGGTCATAATTGCCCCGCCCCCCTCCGGTCAAGAGCCCCTTCGTTCAAGAGCGCCCCCCAGTCATGAGCCCCCCTGTTTTCTAGTCCTTATTTACCAATATTATTTAATCCTTATTCACACTTTTGTAGTTCATCACTGATTAAAAATAAAATATATGTATATCAGGGGGCGTGCCGCTCCCCGAACCCCCCCCCCCCCCCCCCCGCCAGGTCATTAAACAATCATGTAGTGTGCAGTACATGCAAACTAGCAGATACGACAAACTACATTTGTAACTCTCAATTATTTCTATCTAGGTAGTTCTTCATTTATTTAACTAGGTAAATAAGGATTAAAAAACAGGGAGAGGGGGGGTCGTGACCAGGGGGGGGGGGGCTTATGACCTAGGGGGGCTCTTGACCGTACCCCAGTTTGACCAGTTACCTTAATCATAGCCGGTGTATTTCTCCAAAAAAGATGAAAATTACCCATTACTTAATTTATTAAGTGCAATATCAGAGGACAATAAAGCTTAGCATAAATCCTTATTGAATGAATTAATTCTCCTTGAGGGTGGCTGTTGCTAGTGGTCCTTGCCTCCGTTCTCTTCCTCAACATAACCAACTGCAATATCAAGTGTCAGATCATTCACTTTATTCATTCTGTGTTTCTTAGTGTTTAACTGCTGAACAATAGTCGATTTCTTCAAAGCAGAAATATGAAAAAATATTGAAAAAATAGGTTAATTTTGAATCTTGAAACAAATAGACTTAATTTTTTGTGTAGGGTAAAACCCTAACTGTCGAGAAAACGCATTTATCGAACCGTTATATTTAAGAAGTGATCTTTAGGAAAAATAATCTAAGACTTGATATCAAGCCGTTTAGAAAGCACTAATTGAATAATCTCAAACTAATGTTCAAAGTTAGTAAAATAGGAAAGTTTAAGAGCCTACAATTCTCTTTCCTGCATACATGTATTACATACAAAACTTGCAGCGTATTTCCCCATCAACGTACTTCAAATCACTATATTCTGACAGCAGTTTTTGTTCGAAATTCATTTTTGTCCACTTTATGCATGTTGTTTTCTTAAGATAATGTGCTACATACTTACTTGCGGAAGTAGGGCACGTCACCTTCCTCCGGTCTTGGTGCCGGGATGCCATCAGAGAGAATTACTATTTGTTTTGCAGAAGTCCGCTGTTGCGGAGGATGGTGACAAGCAGCTCAGCAGGGAAGTCAGGAGAGAGGAGGTTTCTCAGCGTGAACTGGAGGCTCTGTGCGTTGCAGTATTGGCGAATTGGAGTTCTATGGCTTTCGTGTTGTAGGCAGTCCATCATGAAGTGGCTAACGCTGTTGTTGACATTGCAGTTGGTACAATTTGGTGGGAGTCCAGTACCGAACAGGTGCCCATGGGACACCAAGCAAACTCCCAGTCTCAGTCGTGTGATTGGAATTTGTTCTCTTCTAGGAATCTCGGTAGGCACAGTTTCACTGAGTGATGGTTTGAAGGATCTGGTGACATCTGGTAGCCGTTCCATTTCATCCTTCCACCTCTCTTGGTATTTGCTTCGTATTTTGTGCCGTACCTCATCAGATGAAGGAGGAATCTTGGTGATGTTTGGCAGCGTGAGGGATTCAGCAGCCAATTTATCTGCGATTTCGTTTCCGTCTATTCCGACATGGCTAGGGATCCATTCGATAGTTATATGCTTGTTTGGCAGGGACTTGAGAGCTTGGCTGATCCAGACAAGAAGATAGTGAGAGTTGTGGTCGAGAGTCATGAGAGACTTAACTGCACTCAATGAGTCAGTGAGTATGAGAGTCGGTCTTAATATGGTAGATAAAAACTTGATAGCAGAATAGAGAGCATAGAGTTCAGCTGAGTAGATGAATACATAAGGAGGTAATCGGGTCATAATTTGGAATCCTAAGCCGTGCACATCACAGCCAGTTCTTGTCAAGACCAGGTCATGCTTGTTATAAGACCAGGTCATGCTTGTTATAGCGACTATCGACCATGTTCAGAGATGGGCGGGAAAGTACTTTCCAAGTACCAAGTAAAAGTACTAAGTAACAAGTAAGTACTTCAAGTACTACTTGAAGTACTTTTTAAAAAGTACTTTGAATAATTACTTAGAAGTACTTTTTACAAGTACTTGTTACTTTCTAAGTAAAAAGTACTTTGCAAAGTACATTTTTTCCTTTCAGTCAAGAGATTTTAAAAGATTATTTCTAAAATCTCCACAAAATTAATTCTTTTTCACATCAAAACTGTATTTACAGCAACTGGATTAAAACTACATGTTGGAAAATTGTTTGTCAAGCAGTAAATTTGAAAACTTTGTCAAACAGTAGAATCGAAAACTAAGACTGTAAGACATTGTATACTTTTATGTGACGGTGAATATTTTTATATTCTGACATACAACATATATAGAGACTATGAGTTATATTGACCAATTTAAGTACATTGAACATAATTATTTTGTGATACCTAGATATTACAACCTATATTTACCAAACACATTGACGAATTATAAGCGTGTGGACGTGTACAGTGAGTCACTGTGATGATGTACTATCAGAGAAAAGAGTCACTGTGTTGATGTAATATCAGAGAAAAGGGTCACTGTGATGATGTACTATCAGAGAAAAGAGTCATTGTGATGATGTACTATCAGAGAAAAGAGTCACTGTGATGATGTACTATCAGAGAAAAGAGTCACTGTGATGATGTACTATCAGAGAAAAGAGTCATTGTGATGATGTACTATCAGAGAAAAGAGTCACTGTGATGATGTACTATCAAAGAAAAGAGTCACTGTGATGATGTACTATCAGAGAAAAGAGTCATTGTGATGATGTACTATCAGAAAAAAGAGTCACTGTGATGATGTACTATCAGAGAAAAGAGTCACTGTGATGATGTACTATCAGAGAAAAGAGTCATTGTGATGATGTACTATCAGAGAAAAGTCACTGTGATGATGTACTATCAGAGAAAAGAGTCACTGTGATGATGTACTATCAGAGAAAAGAGTCATTGTGATGATGTACTATCAGAGAAAAGTCACTGTGATGATGTACTATCAGAGAAAAGAGTCACTGTGATGATATACTATCAGAGAAAAGTCACTGTGATGATGTACTATCAGAGAAAAGAGTCATTGTGATGATGAACTATCAGAGAAAAGATTCACTGTGATGATATACTATCAGAGAAAGAGTCACTGTGATGATGAACTATCAGAGAAAAGTCACTGTGATGTACTATCAATGAACAGTCACTGTGATGGTGTACTGTCAGAGAAAAGAGTCACTTTGATGATGTACTATCAGAGAAAAGAGTCACTGTGATGATGTACTATCCGAGAAAAGAGTCACTGTGATGATGTACTATCAGAGAAAAAAGTCACTGTGATGATGTACTATCAGAGAAAAGTCACTGTGATGATGTACTATCAGAGAAAAGAGTCACTGTGATGATGTACTATCAGAGAAAAGAGTCACTGTGATGATGTACTATCAGAGAAAAGAGTCACTGTGATGATGTACTATCAGAGAAAAGAGTCACTGTGATGATGTACTATCAGAGAAAAGAGTCACTGTGATGATGTACTATCAGAGAAAAGTCACTGTGATGATGTACTATCAATGAACAGTCACTGTGATGGTGTACTGTCAGAGAAAAGAGTCACTGTGATGATGTACTATCAGAGAAAAGAGTCACTGTGATGATGTACTATCCGAGAAAAGAGTCACTGTGATGATGTACTATCAGAGAAAAAAGTCACTGTGATGATGTACTATCAGAGAAAAGTCACTGTGATGATGTACTATCAGAGAAAAGAGTCACTGTGATGATGTACTATCAGAGAAAAGAGTCACTGTGATGATGTACTATCAGAGAAAAGAGTCACTGTGAAGATGTACTATCAGAAAAAAGAGTCACTGTGATGATTTACTATCATAGAAAAGAGTCACTGTGATGATGTACTATCAGAGAAAAGAGTCACTGTGAAGATGTACTATCAGAAAAAAGAGTCACTGTGATGATTTACTATCATAGAAAAGAGTCACTGTGATGATGTACTATCAGAGAAAAGTCACTGTGATGATGTACTATCAGAGAAAAGAGTCACTGTGATGATGTACTATCAGAGAAAAGAGTCACTGTGATGATGTACTATCAGAGAAAAGAGTCACTGTGAAGATGTACTATCAGAAAAAAGAGTCACTGTGATGATTTACTATCATAGAAAAGAGTCACTGTGATGATGTACTATCAGAGAAAAGAGTCATTGTGATGATGTACCATCAGAAAAAAGAGTCACTGTGATGATGTACTATCAGAGAAAAGAGTCACTGTGATGATGTACTATCAGAGAAAAGAGTCACTGTGATGATATACTATCAGAGAAAAGTCACTGTGATGATGTACTGTCAGAGAAAAGAGTCACTTTGATGATGTACTATCAGAGAAAAGAGTCACTGTGATGATGTACTATCCGAGAAAAGAGTCACTGTGATGATGTACTATCAGAGAAAAGAGTCACTGTGATGATGTACTATCATAGAAAAGAGTCACTGTGATGATGTACTATCAGAGTTAACAGTAAAAATTATTAGTTTTTAAATTGTAAAGTAAATGTACTTGGTACTTGAAAGTACTTTAAAAAGTACTTGGTACTTGTACTTTGAAAGTACTTTTTCATTTGCGTACTTGGGCAACTACTTCGAGTACATTGATTTACGAGTACTTGTACTTAGTACTGAAGTACTTTCGATGTACTTTTCGCCCATCTCTGACCATGTTCTTGAATAAGACTCTCCACTGTGAGGGGCAGAGGGAGTCTTTACGTGTCTCGGACATGGTGTCATAAACTGGCAGTATTACTGTGCTGTATCTGGATTCCATAGGTATGGATGGAAAGTCGGATGATGATATCGATATGAATCGGAATTCGTCATGAAGTCTGGATAGAGCTGGCATTATATATTTGTTGGAGAGATGATCTTGGACTGGAAAATATTCAGCCATGAACTTTGCAACTGGGTGTCCATCAATGGTGCAGACACGGGAGTCATACTGTGCTAGTAGCTTACATCTGCGGATAGCCAGTGGAGTGATGTTGGCCTCTTCTTCAAGTTTGGCAACAGGAGTGCACTTATAATGCACCGAGCACAATTCTTATAGCAGCATACTGGATTCTGTCAATAGACAGAAGGATGGAAGGAGAAGCTGTTGAGTATATGAAGCTTCCATAATTTAGCTTTGGGAGGATAAGGGAGGTGTATAATCTTTAGAGGGTCAGGTAGTCTGAGCAGCTCTTTGTACAGGAGACAACTCTGAGAAGGCGAAGATCTGATAGGCATCTGGAACGAAGCAACGCTGTGTGAATTTTCCAGGTCAGTCGTGAGTCAAAGGTCATCCCCAAGAATTTTGCATTATTTAAAAATGGGAGAGGGATACCATTCATTTCCAGAGGTGTTGGTGAGCCTGTTTTTCTGTATGTGAAGATGAGTACTGATGTTTTAGCAGGGGAGATATGAAGTCCCCATCTGTGAGACCATTCTATGACAGTGTTCAGAGCCTGCTGCATCTGCTCCAGTGCCTGTCCCAGGGATTGGGACCGAATCTACAGGGCTCCATCATCTGCATAGAGGGATGAAGACATAGTTTCAGGTATATTTTCAAAAAGATCGTTAATCAGTACTGTGAAAAGTGTCGGGCTTAGCACGGAGCCCTGTGGTACGCCACTGTGAGTGGGATAGGATGAAGATTTTGTGTTTAAGAGTCTTACATGTATTTTGCGGCAGAGCAGAAACTGTTGGATGTAGTGAGCTAGATTGCCCTGTAGTCCCGCTTGTTGTAATTTTTTCAGCAATCCGTGATGCCATACGGTATCGAACGCTTTAGCTATATCTAAGAAGACTGCTACACAGTATTCTTTATTTAAGAGAGCGGTGCGAGCCTCATTCTCGAGACGGACTAGTCCATCCAGTGTACTGTGTCCTGCGCGGAAAACACTTTGTTTGGGTGTAAAGTAGTTTTTGGTTTCGAGGAAGGATTGCAGTCGCCGATTGACCATCTTGCCCATAACCTTTGATAGACAATCTGTGAGGGTAATAGGACGGTTGGAGGAGCAGGATGTTGCTACTTTTCCAATTTTTAGAATGAGCAGAATTTCTCCATTTCTCCATAGATGTGAAAAGCCTGTGTGGTAGAGGAAATTGAAGAAATCCTGCAGTCTTTGGAGGTGATCTGTAGGTATGTGCTGTATGAAGGCATAGGGGATGTTGTCAGGTCCGGGCGACTTTGATTTACATTGGGCCAAAGTGAGTTGAAGCTCCTGCATTGAAAAAGGCTTGTTGTATATTTCATTAATTTCTTTTTGAAACGTGATCGGGCTTCTTTCGCAGAGCTCTTTGTGCTCCTGGAAAATAGCATCATCATATTTACTACCACTTTTCCTGGAGTAGAATATTGCCAGGGTGTTTGCAACCTCAGAAGGAGCAGTGATGAGTGAGTCATTATTTTTAAGTACTATGCAACGTGAGGAAGGTTTGTTGTTTAATAGTCTTATATGTTTCCATACTTGTGCACTTGTGGTTTTGGTTGTGAAGTTTTGCAGGAATTTATTCCAACTCTCCTTTCTTGCAAGTTTCACTGTTCTGCGGAAAAAGGCTCTAGCTTTTTTGAAGGAGATCCACAATGGCAGGTCTCCTGAGTGGTTTCTGTATCTGTTTAGTGCCTTATGTTGGGGGAGTTTTTTGCTTTTGTGCAGTCACTATTCCACCAATAGCACGATTTGTATTTAGGGGCCTCTTCGGTCACTGGTATGGATGATTTTGCTGCATCCAGAAGTGCAGTTTTGACTGCTCCACATGCTTGGGTAGGTGATAGGAACTGGGTTGGTAGCTGTAGTGGGATTGAAATAGGTTCCAGTTTGCGTCTTTCTGCCTCCATCGGGGTAGGTGCTCTGTGCGTCTTTCACCAGTGGTCGCTGTTGTAAGTTGATGTTAGTGGTTGCCAGTCTAATGAAGATGCAAGATTTGGTGTAGTAATTGTCAGATCAATGTGGGAGAAAGTACCCTGATTTGACAGATAAGTTGGCTCATAACTGTTTAATAGGACCAATGAGTTTTCTTCCAATCAATGACATAATATATTTCCTCGAAGGCTTGAATCTGAAGATCCCCACGATTGGTGGTGGGCATTTGCATCAGTTGAGATTATAAATGGAGTTTGGAGTTGAGAAGTCAGATCTTGCAGTTCTTGGCTTAATGTGTGGTTTGGATAGTCTGGGGGAATATACAGAGAGCAGATTGTTACTTGTTTATTTTGTAAGATTATAGTTGCAGCAACAGCTTCAAGGGATGTATTTAATGCTATTGGTATTTGAGGAGTGTCATTTCGTACCAGAATAGCCACTCCTCCCCCTCTTCTCTCTTGGCGGTCCTTCCTGATGGGAGGATAACGGAACGATGGAAGTGAGATTTTTTGGTGCTTTTGTAGGAAAGTTTTCTGCAGGCAGATTATGTCTGGGTTGTGTTCGTCAACTATTTTTAGTAGGAATGGACGATTTGAGTGGTAGCTGCGTAAATTCCATTGCATAAAGGAGATGGCCAAGTTGAACATTCCTGATTATTGAGATGGAGTGATGCAAGGGCAGTTTCAACTATCTTGTCAAGGTGAAGGATACGTCCTATATGTGTTAGACATTCAATCTTGTCAGTTAGTGAGTTGGCAAAAAGTAATTTTATGATCAGAGTTAAGAGTTGAGGCATTGCAGTTTCAAGAGTTTCAGCAATAGAAGGAGTTCTTGTTTTACTTGTGGTTGGATGAGGCTGACAGTTTCTATTGTTATTGGAAGGGGCTGTAGGATAAATACAGGTGTCTGGTTCTTGTAGATTGGATGGTTGTGAGACATTTTCAGTTGTTCCAAAGAGGTGGATTGGATCAGGGGATGATAGTGTTGAAGAGTAAGATGGCACATACATTATATTGGAAGTTTCTTGTCCCGGGGTGATAGGTGCTTGTGATTCATAGCTATTAATGTGGTAGTCAGAGATTGGTGTGGATGGTAGGTTCAAGCTTCTGGAGTTTGTTTGGATGGTTTGGGATTGCTGCAGAGGAGGGAAAGTTTGAGAGTCAAAGTTTGCAATAGGCATGGATTGGTTGGGTCTTCTTCTTACTAAACTGGGTTGGTTAGCTTCTGTTATTTGATTGTCTATGTGATTTATCTTTGAAGGTGCAGGTCTAAGTTTCATCATGCTTCGGGCTTCAGTGAAGCTAATACCCTCATCAGCTTGGAGGGTGCAAATTTGTTGTTCGTGTATATATCTTGGGCAATTTGGATCTGTAGATTGGTGGGATCCAGAGCAGTTAATGCATTTTGGGTGTACCATAGGGCAGTTTTCTGTATGGCTGGTTGATGAACAGTTTTTGCAGGTTGCTAATGATCTACAGGATGGTGTAGTGTGTCCCAGTCTCCAGCATCTTCTACATCTTAGTGGGCTTGGGTAGTAGGTGTCAATTGTGTATTTTAGATAGCCTAAGAATAGAGATTTTGGTCTTTGGCCGATGAAGGAGAGAACATAAAGCGGCACATGTGCCTTTGCAGGGTCATTGAAGAGCTTTCGAATGGCAACTACATTGTGGGGAAGAAACAGGGATAATATCTCTTCTAGTGTGTCGTGAGATAGTTCTGGGGCATATAATTTACCATATGTTAGCTGGCTATTCAAGGACAGGTAATACTTTTACAGACATTAGGGTGTCGACTTGTTCTCTGCATTTGGTTTTGATCAGGATTCCACCTGATCTTTGGTAGACCATACTATCAAGGTCACCACATAGTTGATCAATGCCATCTTTCAGTTTGCATGGGTTAACTGAGGTTAGTTTTATGCTAGTGTCTTTACTCACCATTAGTATTTGCCTTGTTGTTTCAGGGATGATGGTTATGGTATCTAGGTTTATTTTAGCATTTATTTTCTTTTGGTATTCTTTTTCAGCTTCAGCTGTAGAAGAGAGAAGATGGGCAGGCAATGGGGAGAAGGAGAACCCAGAGAAGGAGTTATCTTGCTGATTGTTGTTATGGTCAGTTTCTGACAATACTTCCTCAGAAATTATACCGCTTAATTGGCTTTGGTAGGTATCCAATGAGGTAACGCAGATGTTTTGGGTATTGTTAATCTTTTTAGAGTTCTTGGGTGGAGTGAAGGATTCCTTTCGTTTTTGAGATGTATCTCTTTCTGTTTCGGAGTCAGATGAGCTTGCGTTATAGTTTACTCTTTGTTCATTTGATGAGGGATGAGAATCGTGAGCCTGGGTTTGGTTTCTTGTTAGATCAGTGGAAAAAGATCCAGGTTTCTTTTTCCTTTCTATTGGAACAGGCATTTTGCCGTTTTCCTCCATTTCCAATTTTAGGTTTGCCAGTTAAGCCGGCTAAACCTTTTAGTCTTTAGTTGTATCAGTATTGGACACTTTATACTTTAACAAAGGCTATATTTACCTACTGTATATTATCACTTTAATTAATCAAACATTCACTTCTCACAATTGGTTCACATTCGCTCTACACGTCCGCTCACTTCTGTTGTCAAATCGAAACTCAATGTGCTACATATGAATTCTTGTTAAATCATTAAACTTAATTCGACTTGCATGTTCCAATACTTTTGATATGTATTGTTCAGCAACGGTCTTCTAAAATACCTAAATACTTGCTTTCCATTGTTTTTTTGAAGATATTTCTTTGTTAGTTGTACAGTAGCGGACAAAATATATGGGTAGGCAAAAACAAATTATCTAAATCTTCAATTTCATAAAAAGTACAAAAACAGACATTATTGAAATTTTGCATGTATTTTCATATAGAACTCATATGTATTCGTATGAAATTTCAAAACATTTGGACAAATATTCTAGGAATAGTTCCATATTTTACTTCAAACAGTAAATTTTGCTCTGGTCAAAAGTTAAGGGTAGCCATCATAAACTTTGAAATATTCGTGGATATTGTCAATTAACTTAATAATTTGTGAATATTTCCTTGCTATATCCCTTCAATACATCTTCTACAAATTTGGCACAATATGAAGGAGTTATCCATCTTCTATTCATCCTCGAGAAATGTCCACAATTCTTCCACATTTCTTGTGTTTCTTCTCTGTGTACAGTCTCCAATTATTATCCAAACAATCTCAATTCGATTGAGGTCAGAACTCTGTGAAGGCCAGCTCATTAGAGCAATTTCTTCATCTTCTAATAGAGACGTAACTTTTTATCTGAGTTGCTTGAAACTCTGTGGTTGAGGGTCAGCTGTTTGTGGATAGGGGAGAGTATGATGACGAAAGAGCTGTTTTATACTTCTGCAATAACTCTTCCTCGTAGACGAACAATGGGAGCAGGTCCAGCAGAAAAAATGACCACCAAGACCATCACACTACCTCCTCCAAAATTAACCGTTTTCTTGACGTAGTTCAGAGTTAACATTTCCCCTACTTTACGTTTAATTTGTACACTCCTATAAGAACCAAAGACTTCTATTTTTCTTCCATCATCACTAGAATGTACTTTCGACCACTGATCAATCGACCAAACGACATACTCATGACAAAACACAAGTATCACTTTCCGTTTCTTTTTTGAGATTGAAAGCTTCGATGCAGGGACAAATTATTGCAAATCAACTTGTTCAAGTTGAAGCGAAAAAGTAGACTGGGAGACCGTACCACCAGACATGACATCTATCTCACTAAAAATTTGACCAGAAGTGTTGAAACTACCTTGCAAGCTACTTTGAAGACTTGCATGATCTTCTCTCAGCGATGCTTTGGGAAGTCTACCATTCTTCGGTTTCGAATGTTAACATGTTAACAGACTAAATATTAACAAACTCCATACTGCTTATGTTGAGCCACAATATGTTGCACAATCGTTTTGGACCTTCATGTGGCAATAGAAATCTCTTGCAATGACAATTAGAGACTGTATCAGAGGGGAAACTTGTGGACATTTATTGAGGATGAATAGAAGGTGGATAACTCCTCCATATTGTGCAAAATTATTAGAATTTTGTGGTAGAAGATGTATTGAAGTGATATAGCAAAGAATTATTCACAAATTATTAAGTTAATTGCCAATATCCGCGAATATTTCAAAGTTTACCTTCAACTTTTGACCAGAGCAAAATTCAGTGTTTGAAGTAAAATATGGAACTATTCCTAGAATATTTGTCCAAATGCTTTTAAATTCCATACGAATACATATGAGTTCTAAATTAATATACGTGCAAATTTCAATAATGTGTGTTTTGTACTTTTTATGAAATTAAAGATTTAGATAACTTGTTTTAGCCTACCCTTATATTTTGTCCGCTACTGTATGTAGATTGCTTATACGGCGTATTTTTGAACAGAAAAATATATTAGTTCATAATTTCATTGAAAAAATATATTTTCAAATAAAAAGAATATCGTCTAATAAAAAGCATATATTTTCTAATAAAAAGAATATATTTTTCATAAAGAGAATATTCTTTTTATATTAGGAATATGCTTTATTTCAAATATGCTCAAGATTATATTTTTATGCTAAAACCATATTGTCACAAACCTAATCATAACAAGATTCATGCTATACCCGGCTTTTGCTGGCTAAAATTTTCAAATGTACTGTTCATAACTACTTCACGGTCAAAAAAACTATTTTAATTAACTCTATGAATATCGTAATTCAGACATAAACATTAAAAAAATATTCGGTTGCAATTGTTTTACGTTCAATGGTAACGCACTTACATTAATCATATCCTTATCAGGCAAAGATAAAATGCTGTGCTGGTTATGTAGCTACTACCTGTAAGCAGAACACGTTAAACACAATTACTTGTACATGGCTGTCGCTATATTTAAAATTTGTTACGTTGCAATTGTTTGACAAAGCAATATTTTGATACCATTGATAAATAGGGTTGTTACAATATGCGTTTAAAATAATAGATCCCGAAAATATTATAGATGAAATGATGTTTAATACTATATACCGCTGGTTTAAAACCATTCAATTATCTTTAATTTTCACAGTCAATAATATTTTTTTTAAACGCATATTGTCACAACCCTATTGATAAGCATTCGTCTGAGTGGGCTATTGCCGGTGTGGGCTTTTTTGTCTGTGTGGTGTGGGTTTTTGTCGTGTGGGCTTTTGAAGCTAGGGATTCTGTCGTGCGGGCTTTTGAAGCTAGGGATTCTGTCGTGTGGGCTTTTGAAGCTAGGGATTCTGTCGTGTGGGCTTTTGAAGCTAGGGATTCTGTCGTGCGGGCTTTTGAAGCTAGGGATTCTGTCGTGTGGGCTTTTGAAGCTAGGGATTCTGTCGTGCGGGCTTTTGAAGCTAGGGATTCTGTCGTGTGGGCTTTTGAAGCTAGGGATTCTGTCGTGTGGGCTTTTGAAGCTAGGGATTCTGTCGTGTGGGCTTTTGAAGCTAGGGATTTTGTCGTGTGGGCTTTTGAAGCTAGGGATTCTGTCGTGTGGGCTTTTGAAGCTAGGGATTCTGTCGTGTGGGCTTTTGAAGCTAGGGATTCTGTCGTGTGGGCTTTTGAAGCTAAAGATTCTGTCGTGTGGGCTTTTGAAGCTAAAGATTCTGTCGTGTGGGCTTTTGAAGCTAGGGATTCTGTCGTGTGGGCTTTTGAAGCTAGGGATTCTGTCGTGTGGGCTTTTGAAGCTAGGGATTCTGTCGTGTGGGCTTTTGAAGCTAGGGATTCTGTCGTGTGGGCTTTTGAAGCTAGGGATTCTGTCGTGTGGGCTTTTGAAGCTAGGGATTCTGTCGTGTGGGCTTTTGAAGCTAAAGATTCTGTCGTGTGGGCTTTTGAAGCTAGGGATTCTGTCGTGTGGGCTTTTGAAGCTAGGGATTCTGTCGTGTGGGCTTTTGAAGCTAGGGATTCTGTCGTGTGGGCTTTTGAAGCTGAAGATTCTGTCGTGTGGGCTTTTGAAGCTAGGGATTCTGTCGTGTGGGCTTTTGAAGCTAGGGATTCTGTCGTGTGGGCTTTTGAAGCTAGGGATTCTGTCGTGTGGGCTTTTGAAGCTAAAGATTCTGTCGTGTGGGCTTTTGAAGCTAGGGATTCTGTCGTGTGGGCTTTTGAAGCTAGGGATTCTGTCGTGTGGGCTTTTGAAGCTAGGGATTCTGTCGTGTGGGCTTTTGAAGCTAGGGATTCTGTCGTGTGGGCTTTTGAAGCTAGGGATTCTGTCGTGTGGGCTTTTGAAGCTAGGGATTCTGTCGTGTGGGCTTTTGAAGCTAAAGATTCTGTCGTGTGGGCTTTTGAAGCTAGGGATTCTGTCGTGTGGGCTTTTGAAGCTAGGGATTCTGTCGTGTGGGCTTTTGAAGCTAGGGATTCTGTCGTGTGGGCTTTTGAAGCTAGGGATTCTGTCGTGTGGGCTTTTGAAGCTAGGGATTCTGTCGTGTGGGCTTTTGAAGCTAAAGATTCTGTCGTGTGGGCTTTTGAAGCTAGGGATTCTGTCGTGTGGGCTTTTGAAGCTAGGGATTGTGTCGTGTGGGCTTTTGAAGCTAGGGATTCTGTCGTGTGGGCTTTTGAAGCTAGGGATTCTGTCGTGTGGGCTTTTGAAGCTAGGGATTCTGTCGTGTGGGCTTTTGAAGCTAGGGATTCTGTCGTGTGGGCTTTTGAAGCTAGGGATTTTGTCGTGTGGGCTTTTGAAGCTAGGGATTTTGTCGTGTGGGCTTTTGAAGCTAAAGATTCTGTCGTGTGGGCTTTTGAAGCTAGGGATTCTGTCGTGTGGGCTTTTGAAGCTAGGGATTCTGTCGTGTGGGCTTTTGAAGCTAGGGATTCTGTCGTGTGGGCTTTTGAAGCTAGGGATTCTGTCGTGTGGGCTTTTGAAGCTAGGGATTCTGTCGTGTGGGCTTTTGAAGCTAGGGATTCTGTCGTGTGGGCTTTTGAAGCTAGGGATTCTGTCGTGCGGGCTTTTGTCGCCCTTTCTTTCTGAAGGGGCAAATGAAAGTCTCAACTGCATTCTCATTTACTGCATAGCAAATACTAAACAAAATAATTTAACTCCCTTTCTTTTGAATGATGAGGTCTGTATCAGGTACACTATCTATATACGGGCAGCTAAGGCAAATAGAAACAAATTCAGTTATACAGGATGGCTAATTATACTGTAATTGCATTGAATAGAACCAATAATACCCAATTAGCAATATAATAATATATAACAAAGTGAAAGAGTGGGAGTAGCGCCAGAGACACTCACAGTATTCGGTTACTAGTCAAAATTTACTATGGCAAATATAGCCACGCTTTATTTCACTATTTTAACCTCCAACTTTCTTTTTCTGTAAGCAATGTTGCATATAGAAAAGGAGGTTAATTTATAAAAAGCACAACTTAATCATTGAACATTATAAAAAATAATTCAAAATGTTAGTGTTTAAATTTAGCTAGTAAAAGTGTCCGTAAGTTCTTCTGTAGCAACTCTTCACTATTCACAATAACACGACAAATAATAATAGAAAACAAACAACTTAAACTATTTACAAAATTACATTAATATCTGACAAGGAAAAGCAAACAGGAGATGTAGGCTAACAAATTTCAAGAGACTGACCAATGGAAAGATGGAATAGAATTCGGATGAAGATAAGAAGTAAATAAACTAGTTCACTATTACATTAGTATCACAATATAAATAACTTTATAACCACAGTAAGGGTGATAATCTACACATTATCTAACGTAATTTGAGCCTTAGGAACGATTGAACTTGGTGAATAATAAACCTACGTAGGATAGACACAGATTTTGGCAATCTAATTTAAGATATGATTACAGTAGCTGATTAATGTATATAATCTCGTAAGTAGCTAATTAGCAGTGTTTTAACTATTTAATGGCGTGACACAAATACCAACATTACGTCACGGCTAACTAATTAGACACCCTGCATCAGTGGAAAAGTTAGGAGATACTACCTACCTATAGCTTTCGAAACGATGTGGTACAGAGTGGTCTCTGATGTGCATTGCTACATTCTTTAGAAGGTGCGTCTACTATATTTAAAAGGTGCGTTATTGAAATCCCTAAGGTGCGTTGTTACACTCTTTAAGCACTTCGGAGACTAGTAGAGGTACTCTACCTAAACACAGGTGTGGAGAAAGTCTAAAGAACAGGTTAAGATGGTCACAGCAATTGCAGTCAAAAGAATGACTTCAACTCAGAAGATTCGCTACACTTCATTGTTTAGATTTAAAAAGATTGTCAGAGTTTATTGTTTTTACGTCAAGAATTAAGATTTGAGTTGCGATAGTAGATTTAGTTGCGATAGATCTAGAGGAGAGGTGGTGACTGCACCTATTATTGGTCTAACTGGTAAGTAGCAGAGAGAGGCTAAGCAATGGTTGGTTAGGGTAACACACTCTCATCCAAAGCAAAGAATATTAACCACTTTAAGCATAGCCTAGTAAAGATGATATCTGATACTAATAAGGTGCTGCTAGTGCATCAGAAGCTAGCTATGTCATTTCAAGGCAGCAACACTCCTAACTTTTAAAATTCTTCTTCATCAGTTATTGACTACATTATATAGAAACTACACTCACTCACTCTTTCATTTCAAATAGATAATAAACTCCTTAATTTAATATCAAAAGTCAAGCATAATAGTGTCAAACCCTAACATTAGTCAACTCAAAGTCTAACATACAAAGAAGACTAAAGCACCATACAATAGCTATAATTTTCTACTTTTCTATTAGCTACTTGAAGTTAAAACGTTGACTGTTGCAGCCAATCTGCTCAATAGAGTAGTGGCAATAATGTCCTTATGTTAAGAGGCTGTAAGGGTGAGAATGCTCTGCACACTCTTGGGCTACTCGTCATCATAGTATTCATCTTTCTTCAGGTAACTGAAACAAGAGGAGAAACAAGAGTTAACACTTGAAGAAACTAATAGAAATTATCTTAATGAAAGTATCTAATGTAGAGTAGCTAACAAATTTGATTTGAAGCTATAAGAAGATGTCAGTTCACATGACAGATATTTAGCAGTTTATTTTGTAGTCATTCCATGGAATGGGAAAGGAATTGAAACCAAAGAAGCATCTTTTAGGCATTTAACTTGTTTTATATTCAGTGATATGTAGATTTTTTTATCTTTGCTGTATTGTAGTGTAATTTGCCTGATTAGCCTCTATGGCTACTACCTATAGGCTTAGAAATATGAAAGTTTTTATTTAATTTCTATTAGCAATTTGCCAATTTCCATTAGTCATATGTTTTCTATTGAATTATTATAGCAATTCTTTTGTTGATAGAAGGAAAATAGTCTTAAAAGCCTTACTTTAACTCTGATGTAAATATGAATAACCTCCCCCACCTATATATAAACCTTTCACCCCTGGATGGCACACAGGTGTACCAATAGCATTCTGATTACCAATAGCAAAGTAGTAAATCTAAGACAAAATGACACTGTTATAGGAATTTACGCCGTAAGAAAATTTACCGCTGGATATATTTTTCTAAATGCACGTTTTTTTTAGTTTAAGTAGCAAGGTAAGTGATCTCAACATAACTGTTTTAAAGCTTTTGCTGATAGAATTTGAAGTAAATATTTTGTCACTATCGAACTCAATGGGAAAGGCTAATTACAATTATTGAGGCGATCATTTAATTTGTCTGGGGTTTAAAAAAAAATTGTAGCAAAAATTCCGCGAGGTGAATTATCATTTTCTTACGCCAAATTATGATGACAGACACACTCACTCACCTACTAAGTACGTACACCACAGCCTCATAAGTAGCCATCATAATTGCAGTGTTGGGAATCTGCCTGATGAGTTGCGTGGAGAGACCCCTTTAATGAGAAACAATTTACAGTTACTAATTTATCAAGTCGCTACATTGGACAATACTCTGGACAGATTAGGTAGAAGAGAGAACTATGCATTGATTAGTTCGAGAGGTGGCTTGTAAAGACTGACTCTTCAGTGTCTTCTGTAACGTGACACTTTCAAAGTTTAGATACAAATTTTAATGAGAGTAGCTAGGTAGGTAAGAATACTTCTTAAATATATAAATAATGTTAGATCTTAACTACATAAATAAGATAAGAGTGTTGGTTACCAACCTGTAGAGGCCCCTGTAGCCCTCCTCCTTCACCACTAGCGAGAGGGTCTGCCAGAAACCAGTGTACTTAGCACCCGTCTCTCTCAACCGCGTTCGTGCAACCTCTGAAAAGAAATGAAGAACTGTCACATGGTAGGAAGGAGAGGCTTCATAGAGCTATAATATGTACAAGATATAGAGAACACCATAGAAATACAGTCTAAGGCACTAAAGAAATACAAATAAGGCACACTGGCATCAGGCAGTGAATCTTTTCTATGACAGTACATCACTCGTATGTTTGTAATAGGACATGTGTCACACACTGACTAGTTAGATGTGCTCACCATGTGGATAGCAGAGGGATGAGGCGAAGGTTTTACTCGTGGCTCCGGCCAACATAAACTCTAGGAAGTCTTGCGATGAGCGATGGGAAGGATTGGCCTGTCTGTGGGGGGAAAAACTTAGTAAAAACTCTGATAACGATATCCCAAATAGAAAAAGAGTTCATTATAGGCATGCAGTTGTGCATTAATCATATATCTCATTAGCGAGAACACTGTCATAACTTCTAAAAAGCTATTTTTCCGGTAGAAACCTTTTGGTAATTATAATGTATGTACATTTAATACTATATCGTTAGAGCATTTAGCCTCTCTAGCGGTACATTTTTGAGCTACAATAATGAAACTTTTACCAAATAAATCAGTATTTTAACTTTTAATATTTATATATCAATATTGATATATATCTCTAAAATATTTTTTTTTATGTTTATGGTGAAACGTTTATCAGGCTTTACTTTATCAGCTAGATAAAGTCTGATGAAACGTTTATCAGGCTTTACTTTATCAGCTAGATAAAGTCTGATGAAACGTTTATCAGGCTTTACTTTATCAGCTAGATAAAGTCTGATGAAACGTTTATCAGGCTTTACTTTATCAGCTAGATAAAGTCTGATGAAACGTTTATCAGGCTTTACTTTATCAGCTAGATAAAATCTGATGAAACGTTTATCAGGCTTTACTTTATCAGCTAGATAAAGTCTGATGAAACGTTTATCAGGCTTTACTTTTTCAGCTAGATAAAGTCTGGTGAAACGTTTATCAGGCTTTACTTTATCAGCTAGATAAAGTCTGGTGAATGGCTTATCAGGCTTTACTTTATAAGCTAGATAAAGTCTGGTGAAACTTTTATCAGGCTTTACTTTATAAGCTAGATAAAATCTGATGAAACGTTTATCAGGCTTTACTTTATCAGCTAGATAAAGTCTGATGAAACGTTTATCAGGCTTTACTTTATCAGCTAGATAAAGTCTGATGAAACGTTTATCAGGCTTTACTTTATCAGCTAGATAAAGTCTGATGAAACGTTTATCAGGCTTTACTTTATCAGCTAGATAAAGTCTGATGAAAAGTTTATCAGGCTTTACTTTATCAGCTAGATAAAGTATGATGAAACGTTTATCAGGCTTTACTTTATCAGCTAGATAAAGTCTGATGAAACGTTTATCAGGCTTTACTTTATCAGCTAGATAAAGTCTGATGAAACGTTTATCAGGCTTTACTTTATCAGCTAGATAAAGTCTGGTGAAAGGCTTATCAGGCTTTACTTTTTCAGCTAGATAAAGTCTGATGAAACGTTTATCAGGCTTTACTTTATCAGCTAGATAAAGTCTGATGAAACGTTTATCAGGCTTTACTTTATCAGCTAGATAAAGTCTGGTGAAAGGCTTATCAGGCTTTACTTTATCAGCTAGATAAAGTCTGATGAAACGTTTATCAGGCTTTACTTTATCAGCTAGATAAAGTCTGGTGAAACGTTTATCAGGCTTTACTTTATCAGCTAGATAAAGTCTGGTGAAACGTTTATCAGGCTTTACTTTATCAGCTAGATAAAGTCTGGTGAAAGGCTTATCAGGCTTTACTTTATCAGCTAGATAAAGTCTGATGAAACGTTTATCAGGCTTTACTTTATCAGCTAGATAAAGTCTGGTGAAACGTTTATCAGGCTTTACTTTATCAGCTAGATAAAGTCTGGTGAAACGTTTATCAGGCTTTACTTTATCAGCTAGATAAAGTCTGGTGAAACGTTTATCAGGCTTTACTTTATCAGCTAGATAAAAGCTGATGAAACGTTTATCAGGCTTTACTTTATCAGCTAGATAAAGTCTGGTGAAACGTTTATCAGGCTTTACTTTATCAGCTAGATAAAGTCTGGTGAAAGGCTTATCAGGCTTTACTTTGACTGATAGTCACTCACCTCCGTTGCTGCAGTTTTGCTTTAAGGTGTTCGTAAATGACAAAGTGAATGACTGTCTCAGATATTCCGTAATAAGAAGCAGTGATGCCTTTGTAAAATCCTATCAAGCCCTGCAACACAAAAAAACATTGGTTTAGAAATTTAGTGAATCAGCAACACACGCAGATGCCAGTTATTATTTATAGTGAAGTCCATAACTTAACTTTTCTGATTGCAAGCAGGCTACAATTTATAACTTGATGAAAGTACCTACGTTTTGCATGCAGCAATTGTTGCAATAGTAGATAGTGCTCAGAGATAATCACTCGTTGCGAAACATACCTTCAAAGGCTAGCTATATAATTCACATGAATCTGTTTAAGCTATTCATTTCACACCGAAAGTATCGAAAAGACTAACAAGGCGGTATTGGTAGAGCCTGGTGTAGCTATGTGGCTTAAAAATAAAGACTGCAGTGAGGTGGAAATTAGAAAACATCATTTAACTCTTCTTCTGATGTCGGTAAGATAGAAATAACTCAACACAGAGAGAATATTGACTGTTTGGCTGCCTAATAATGAAGTATGAGAAAGAATGCATCACACAGTGAGACAGGCAATGCATCTCACAGTAAGACAGGCAATGCATCACACAGTGAGACAGGCAATGCATCACACAGTGAGACAGGCAATGCATCTCACAGTGAGACAGGCAATGCATCTCACAGTGAGACAGGCAATGCATCTCACAGTGAGACAGGCAATGCATCTCACAGTGAGACAGGCAATGCATCTCACAGTGAGACAGGCAATGCATCTCACAATGAGACAGGCAATGCATCACACAGTGAAACAGGCAATGCATCTCACAGTGAGACAGGCAATGCATCTCACAGTGAGACAGGCAATGCATCTCACAGTGAAACAGGCAATGCATCTCACAGTGAGACAGGCAATGCATCTCACAGTGAAACAGGCAATGCATCTCACAGTGAGACAGGCAATGCATCTCACAGTGAGACAGGCAATGCATCTCACAATGAGACAGGCAATGCATCACACAGTGAGACAGGCAATGCATCTCACAATGAGACAGGCAATGCATCTCAGAGTGAGACAGGCAATGCATCTCACAGTGAGACAGGCAATGCATCTCACAGTGAGACAGGCAATGCATCTCACAATGAGACAGGCAATGCATCAAACAGGATAGTGAATGATTTTACCAATATCTTAATAACCTCCCTAAAATAGAGGTAAAGTATTTCCGTTAAGTCATTTATAAGTAGTGCCGTCACAATTCTAATTACTGCCATCTAAAAATAGTGACAGGGTATACAATACTATACATGGTGTACTCTAACACTAGGAAATGGTAGTCATTAGCTACAGGAAGTGACTACTGTAAAACAGCAAGCACAAAAACATTGGTACTTGGTATAACAACAAGTAAGCTCGTATTTCAGTGTAAATAGAGTACTTTGTAGGTTTGGCAGCGTCTCTACTATCCCCATTAGGTAAGTTCACCTGTCTCTAAGCATGCCAAGGGCTGCCAACATCGCACTGAAGATTGCTTGCAGTGCCAGTGAGTGCCAACCTACCTGGCACCAGTACCTGACAGCTAGGCCTACCAACTGCAAGCTATTCTAGTTACCAGACACTACAGTAAGAGACCTTAGTAAGTCTTAATAGCGCATTAAAGTATCTTAATACTAAAACCTAATAGCAACTTAAATACATCTAAAAGAATACTAGGAAATATCTTTTCTCGTTACAAAACAGAGTAACTAACTCATTCAAATATTGTAGCTAAATTGCAATGCTCACATGTGTACGATATATATTCCTAATGCACTCCGCTGTGCTGATCTTCTGACCATATTTATTGGTGTCTAGTTGTAGTCTGGTTTTCACAAACCAGATAGGGTTGGTAGCGGTACAAGCTGTGAAACCTGAAAACAAAAGATAAGAGTTAGATGCCTTGTCTACTTCACCAGTTAATCAGTAATTTAATTGGGGTTAAAAAGTACAAAAAATAAAATACAAAGGACTGGAGGAACCAGTCAGAAAAAAATCGTTCCATTAATCAATTTCACTCATAGTCTGTATAGCTACCATAAATGAATAAAAACTGAGTATCAAAGCATCTTCTACTTCTAGTGAAAGAAATACGCGCTGTAGGAATAAGGCAAAGTACCCGGTGTCCTCAGTAGAGGGAGGGGGGGGGGAGGGAGGAGGGGTTTGTTTACATCCGTGCCAAGGGGGTGAGCCCCTTTCACCCCCAATAGGGGGTATCATGCGGCGATAGCGTGAACACTAAAAAAAGACAACACAACTGAAAAATATTAACTAAACTGATTGTAGCGAATGCGTTTCACATGTAAAATGAATGCAGATGGTCTTAATAGAGTATTAATCAGCACAATATAGCTAACTATTATCAACAAAATGGAGAACTGTAGGTGAGACCTTCAGAACGGAAGAGTGAAGGCAAATAACAATTGACTGAGGAGATATTTATAAGTTATGAAATGTATTTGAAGATGGCAAATAGAGTAACTGGAGGGGAAGACATTCAATGGTATCTTTTAAAGAGCATCTACTCTTGATATCAATGTCATCTAACACACCATTAGAACTCTGCAGTTACACCATTTATCTATTAGTGTAACGTAGGGTACAGAGTGTCCTATCAATGCAAACTGCATTTTTTCAGCAGATGGCATCGCTCTAGATTTTTTAGGTTGGCAGAGTGCCGCTTCAGGTGTTCTAACCTCATCTTTATTGTCTCCTTAGACAGTTGTGACGTCAGACAGTCTAAAAAGATAAGGCAGGCAGTATTTCGAGGACAAGGTGACTAGGGACAGTCAGTCAATGATCTATTGCATTACTAGTCTTATCAACTAGATAAAACTAATTAGAAAATCCTAGTTTAACAATTGCATTCATTAAAAGAATCAGCGTCTCTTTTCTCAATGAAAACACTTCACCTTTTTTCTCTCTATGTTAAAGTGCAGCAAGCACCTGAAGCAAGCATGGCCAAGTGCGTCTGCTTTGACCCTAATAATGCACGTCAGTTGACTCCTCAAGGTGACACCAAGAGTGACATTAGAGATATTAGCGACACAGTTTCCTGTGACACCATTCAAATACACTAGAGGAGAAACGGACTTTTCATGCTAATACAGTTAATTATTAATGAGACAGTGAGATCTTAACAAAAGAGCACAGGTATCTATGCTGTAAGGTAGAGTTGATCTCCAATCTTTGGGGTAACACATTCTATTAAGAATTAAAAACTCAATGCAAAAATACTACCTAAGATTCTAATAATACCGACAATAGTTCAATCACTAGATAGTTATTATCATGTTAGGGGTTTAAAAGTTGTCCCTATCCACTACGAGGTGATCCAAAGAGACATGAAGAGAAGAAGGTCCAGTAGAAGATGGGACAGTGGAAGTACGCTCCATGCACTAGGTTGACAACTCGGCTACCACTTAGAACAGTGTCGAACCAGTGCATGGATGGCAAGAATAGACACCTATGGATATAGCAAGGTAGAAGTAGTTAATGAAAGATACAAATAAAAACTGAAGAAAAGGGGCACCAAACTAAACAAAAAGCTAAGCGCTACAATAGAGAATACAGAAAAAGTAGAACTACCCAGAAGTAGCCTCGGGACAATGAGGGTGGGGGGCATTGCTGTTTTCAAACCCCTACCTAATTTGATAATCAGACCCCTGTCCCTCTCGCTAGTTGGTTGTAATAATTGCCATAGAGTGATGCCAAGGGAGAGTAAAGAGTATGGGGCTATTCTAAAATAGTCATTTGGACTTTGTACGGCAGTGACGCAAGCATAACTCACATTGGCAACAGACTTAGCAACTGACAATGGCGTCAAAATGTTACACTCTTT
This sequence comes from Caprella mutica, assembly GCA_947561585.1. Lineage (NCBI taxonomy): Eukaryota > Metazoa > Arthropoda > Malacostraca > Amphipoda > Caprellidae > Caprella > Caprella mutica. The sequence goes on along the minus strand of CANNZV010000834.1, from coordinate 141,742 downwards.
GGTACACCTCAGCTAACATTTCACAGTCCAAACTACACCAAACAAACTGTGGTGCGTGTTTGCTTTTTATCTCAGTTCCGATGGAGTGAGAAGAAAAATGTGAGAATTAGTCACGCATAGACTATAGAATATAGACTCGTTAGCTAAATGCAATAAGAGATATAACACCAAGGAATGGACCAGCATATCTTATGCCTTGAAGTTCCATGAGGCATGGTTAACAATAAGCTCAATGAGGCATGGTTAGCAATAAGCTCAATGAGGCATGGTTAGCAATAAGCTCAATGAGGCATGGTTAACAATAAGCTCAATAAGGCATGGTTAACAATAAGCTCAATGAGGCATGGTTAGCAATAAGCTCAATGAGGCATGGTTAGCAATAAGCTCAATGAGGCATGGTTAGCAATAAGCTCAATGAGGCATGGTTAACAATAAGCTCAATAAGGCATGGTTAACAATAAGCTCAATGAGGCATGGTTAACAATAAGCTCAATGAGGCATGGTTAGCAATAAGCTCAATGAGGCATGGTTAACAATAAGCTCAATGAGGCATGGTTAGCAATAAGCTCAATGAGGCATGGTTAACAATAAGCTCAATGAGGCATGGTTAACAATAAGCTCAATGAGGCATGGTTAACAATAAGCTCAATGAGGCATGGTTAGCAATAAGCTCAATGAGGCATGGTTAACAATAAGCTCAATGAGGCATGGTTAGCAATAAGCTCAATGAGGCATGGTTAACAATAAGCTCAATGAGGCATGGTTAGCAATAAGCTCAATGAGGCATGGTTAACAATAAGCTCAATGAGGCATGGTTAGCAATAAGCTCAATGAGGCATGGTTAGCAATAAGCTCAATGAGGCATGGTTAGCAATAAGCTCAATGAGGCATGGTTAGCAATAAGCTCAATGAGGCATGGTTAACAATAAGCTCAATAAGGCATGGTTAACAATAAGCTCAATGAGGCATGGTTAACAATAAGCTCAATGAGGCATGGTTAGCAATAAGCTCAATGAGGCATGGTTAACAATAAGCTCAATGAGGCATGGTTAGCAATAAGCTCAATGAGGCATGGTTAACAATAAGCTCAATGAGGCATGGTTAGCAATAAGCTCAATAAGGCAAAGTCAGTGCTAACACTTGTCACTGCAGTTAGCAGCTGTTTAACGCATGCATATAACTATGCAGTTTTTTGTATTGCTGTGCATGCAACTCCCCTCAAATATAAAATATTGCTAAGTTATATTAGAGTACAAATGCGCAGTTAGGATGCAGGCAAGTCAGTGCATTGGGTAAGTAGAGTGCATAGGCGTGACACATTGCCACCTATGCAGTGAGAGGCCATTGCAGTTATCATAACATTCATTACTAATATAAAATGCAAGTGTCATTTTATTTGAGGTATATTCCCATGCTATTATATAGGATATTTGCAATTCATGACACCAGCCCCCCCTACCCCCGCACTGGGGTTTGTTGTCACTGTAGCAATGTCACCCCCCCCCCCCTGTGGAAAGTGAGGGGTGGGTGGGATGAGTCTATTGCGCAGTAGCTTGGTAATAAAGAATAGGGGTGACTGGGGATGGCAGACCCCTAGCCTGACGCAGTAAAGTGCTGCTGAATATCTTTATTACACCGTTAGTAAATAGATGTGTCATGATATGGGGACAGAGAGTAGAGAACATACAAACGTCAGCTGATAACGTTAGTGGCTAGAGAGTGCAGTGGAAAGTTACTGAGTCCAATGCTGCTGAGGTAAAGGGCACCTCTAGCACTAACAATACTGGCACACTAAACACCAAATAGAGTAACAAGCTACTCATTACTAAGTTCATTTTACAGGAGAGTAGTTACGTAATCGTATTACTAGTCATTTTATTTGTGAAAAGTTAGAAGATATTTTTGTAGTTATACAACTGTTATATTTCATCTTAATAATATATTATATATTACAGAGCATGAATGCAAGGAAAGTTCAACGTAGAGAATACGTTAAAGGAGACTTTTGATACTATTCGGTTGCAATAGGCAAGTGCTGACAGTCTATTACTTGTGATATGGCAAAGGAAAGAACTATTTATTTTTCCTGTTATGGTGACTAGACAGTTACTGTTATCTCTGTTATCAGCTGTTCATACTGGTTAATAGAGTGTCTGGTGATCTGGTTCAAAGCAGTACTAGACACAGGCGCCAAACTCAATGGTGAAAGTCATGGTTACGATAAACGGGGAAACTAAAAAAAAATGGTTACTATAAACAGTGAGGGAAACCATAAGAAATATGGTTCCGATAAAGGAAGAGTAAACTATAGGAATAAAAGAGTTGAAAGGATCATCAGTCCCCTTCATCAGCTTCACATTGCGTTAACTAGTTGTGAGTGCAGTGCTGTGTACCAATAGAGGCAATGGAGACCGGTAAATATCGTCACCAGAACAGCAGGTTTTTGTTCGTCTGGCTTGTTAGCCTCAGCATACAGAGTCACACACTTGGACAGACATGGCAAATACTGACGTGAGAAAAAGAGTAAGCTACGAATTATCAGTCGGTTTCACATCTTCGGTCATATAAGAAAAAACTATATAGGTTAATAATTATTATTTCATTAAAATTACTGCACAGTTTTTTCATATATACCGAAGATGTGATCGTAACTTACCCACATCACACTATTCAGTCTACTATTCATATCGCATTCGTTACCTACAACGAATTGATTACATTCTTTAAGTAAAGACTTGCAATATTTGAGAGCTAACGATGTAGCTCATGACTAGGAAACTGTTACGTAATCATATCGTAACGGGAAGTGAGTGCAGAGGACTTCAGAGAAGAAGACGCATACCAGAGTGGTCATGGAAAGAGACTAGAGGCACGGAAGTAGGAAATTTACTAACTTCTCTTGGTACAGACAGTGGAGTCTTAATTGACATTAGTATCAATAACAAGTAACTGTTAAGTTACTGCAGCAACTGACTAAATGCACCAAGGCCATAAGTGTATTGAACAGAATAGAACAGAGAAAGTAATTAATTTGAACAAAGAGAACAGCTACACTTGGTGTGGTGGTGGCACTTGCACTTGGGGTGGTGGTGGCACCTGCACTTGATGTGGTGGTGGCACCTGCACTTGGTGTGGTGGTGGCACCTACACTTGGTGTGGTGGTGGCACCTACACTTGGTATGCCCTCTACCACAGGTCTATACCCCCCCCCCCCCATAAAATGTTCACAGAATACCAAGCAGTCTAAAATGGAAACAGAGAAATAGTGGTGAAATAAGGAGCAATACTCTGCTCTTACTTTAGAGTTTACAAACATAACTTTCCATAGATGATAAGAGCAAACTCTAGTAGGTTTTGAAGTACATTTAGCAATATAATTTAGTTGTAACCAGTTAGGTTAGAGTGTAGACAAGGGAGACAGTGAGGCCTGATGAGAATAATAAATAGGTAGTCATGAGGGGATGTCTCAACACAACAACTATTTCTTATTCAGTGCAACAAACAACATGTGACTAAGAGTTAAAATTAGCTACAGATAACAATCAAAGAAAAAAAAAAACTCACTGAGTAAAATATTAATTATTTGAAATCCATTTATTCTTTAACACATAAATAAATAAAGTATAATTCGTCAAGGAGAGACATCACTAAATAAAAATATATTATATCATTGATATATAAAATGATCAAATTTCTCACCATTAAAATAATAACTTTCAGTTTCATTTATTTACGGTGATTAGCAAGAAAAGTAAACATTTTGTAATTGGTTCACTACCCTATTTCTACATTAAAATCTTTGTGTATTATCTATCCTTTACAATTTAACCAATTAATATTTAACTTGACATACACAACTATACAACCCACACCAAATACATAATTTTTTTCAGCAGATTGGTGCAAGGGAAAAGTGATTGTGAAAATAACTGAACAGAAGTTTTCGAATAAAACACTTTACATTTACCAGTGAGAAACTAGTACCTCAGCTCTGTTATAAACAACAGAAAAGCTAAACCTAAACCCTAATGAAGCAAGATACAAAATAAGACTTGTTGAGTATGAAACATTGGCAGAGAATACCATTAAACATCAACATCCAATCAGGTATAGATCAATAGCAAACTCACCTGCCCATGATGCTGATAAAATATGAACGAAAGGCCCATCTTTGATGGTAGCAAATCGTGAGTTGAGAGTCTTCTTCATTTGTGAATAGGAACAGAAGTAAATAGCTCTAGATGGGGCAACTCCCACCAGATTTGCCCCCAGTCCCCTCCAGAGAGCTTGAGGACCTTCTCTTTCTACAATATATCTGGAGAGAGAAAAAACACTCAGTTGGTTATAACGAGGGAGGCGATCCCTTGAAACGCATTTGCCCATTGTGGCGCAAATGAAAAGAAACTGGCATATTTAGGACTGACACGCTAGTTATATGCCAGGAGGTTACTAGGGTGTTAATTCTAATCAACACCAGGAGTTTAGAGAGCAGCTCACCTAAAGCAATTCAAAAGAGAAAATGTACGAGGAGAGTTCTGACTAGGCGGCATGTTGTGGGACAGGTGCACTACCTGGCTTCCTGAATTACCAAGAGCTGAAGTGCAGATTCTTCTACGAGGTGGTAAAGTTGTGCAGGTTGTTGCATTCTTGTGACGAGAAGCTGCAGCGGGAGGTATGTTGCCCATCATTACTGTGAAGTGAGAGGACTGAAGTCTCGTCTTAATTACCTCCAATGGGCATGTTGCAATTGCACCCATAGTTCCACCACACCTGAAAAGATGAAGTGAAGAAAATTGTAAAGGTAAATATTCAACCAATAATCAATTCAATTTGATTTCAAATATTGTATTGATCAGTTAACCATTACAATTCAGTAACAGATGATATTTATTGAAATACAGTGATTCATAAAAATAGTGAAAACTGACAAGAAATGGTAACTAGCTATATGATATAAATATACCACTACTTAATTTGTCTTATAATTAATTACAAACAGATAAGGGTAGCTAGTAATTTTAAAAATGAAGAACATACTTAATATTTATCTAAAAGGATAATATACTAGAGGAGAGGTAGTAAAATAATCTATTCTTATTAAATAATATAACAGTCATGCTAAATCACTGGTGACTAGATTGTGTTCGTTCCATGTCTAGAAGTTTTTATTGATTTAAAATTCAGAGTAGAAATCACAATTTCCAGTAAAAATTGTAGTTTAGACCAACCACAGAAACTAACAATAATACCTATAATATATAATCATACTAATTAGTAAAAATCCTAATTTGGGCTACATAGAATAAATATATAAAAAATTCATTGATAAATGCTGGGTGAAATTGCCACAGTGTCATTGTCTCTAAAAACTGGAATTTAGTAATAAATAGAAAAGCTGATGCTGCAAAAATAGTAGCTAGCTACTTATTTTAATTTAAGAAAAGTCTATTTTATAAAAAGGCAGATTTATCAACAAACAAATTTATACAATAAATTAGAGGATTTGGAATTAATGGAACTTGGAAGATTGTGAAAAAACCAGTCAGTAATATGCTTGAGTGTCTATGTAGCATGGGCAGAAGGCACTTGCCTGTTCTCTCACTCACTAACATTTTTTAGGTGTTTAGGTCGAAATTATTTATTTAAAAATATTTAATAGTACAGCTATACTAATATATTTGTTACGTTTTGATATGTTTGTATCAACAGATATTCATACTAAGTTTTTAAGTGACTAAATATGTTGATATGTTTATGATGCATACAGTCTCACAAGTAAATTGCAACCCTTAAAATTCAAGCAACTTTTCTCAAGAAAGAGTCTAAATCCCTCTGAACAGAATTTACATTAATTATTGCATACCATAAGATATTGCATATCTAATTAATTAATATCTTTGAGTGTTTGGAAGCTTTGATTTTTATTGGTGCTTTTGTAATTTGAGGCTTAGCCTCATAAGAGAGGTCAATTCACCTTAGCCTAAATTTGAATAGCATAACATGTCATGTTGTTTATAACATGTCAGTTAGGTAGTTGTTCATATTTCATAAATTAAGTTTCAGTAAAAATAAAACTTGAATGTCATGATGCTATTTTGGTTAAAAAAAATTATATGTAGCCTACTATTACTATTCATATCTTTTGAAGATCAAATGAATTATTTAATGTTCAAAGAGATGATATCTAAATTAATTGGATGATGGAAATTATAGTTTTTTCTGAGAATTGTGATCAGTGACCATCAATATCATATGTTCATTGAATGATGACCAGTCTACAAACTTACAAAGCTCATACTGTGGCATATATGTGGCCGAAAGATCTTCGGAGAGATTTTTTGAGGTAAAATATATCTTTGCAAGATTTTGGAGACAATTTCCAAATTAATTCCTATGTTTACAACTATACACCAGTCTGAAAAATATAGCAGGATTTGATGAATAATCCTACACCGTGACCCAAGTCCTATTTAATTCCTAGGAATGTTCCCAATGTGGCAATGAATCCAATGATATTTACTTTGCTCAAATCCCATTTCCGTAAAAAATACTGGATCTGATCTGTGGAGACTTCCTTTTCAGACTTGTGTTTACTTGTAATTAGGTATTGGAGTCATTTTGGAGACATATGAAAATCTTGACACTTTCCACTTTGGAGCCCGAGAAAATAGTCCTCAAAACATAACCCTAGAATTATCGAATTATGTAGGTAAATTGTGGCCCTACTAATTTATACAAACTTTCTTCTCCAAAGAGACTCTAAATCCAGTTGAACTGAAATAATATTGAAAAGTTGTTTTCATCATTTATGCATTTTAAAAGAAGTGTAGCGTCACGCAGGTAAATTGCAGCCCTTTAATTTTCAATTGTAGCACTCTCAAGAGAGTCTCAAAAACATTATTAACCGAAATTACATTTAAATATTAACGTTACATAACTACAGGGACAGTAGACTACTAACAGAGTCCCACCTTAGTTCTCAGAAACCCTAATAAAAATTATAGCTTCAAAACCTATCTAATGAAAATTAATCTACCTATTATAAAATGTATTGAGTTTCTAAAATTCTATAGATATTCAACATTTCAATATAAATTAAATTCAGAAAGACTTTTTTGAGAGGGCCACACCACATTAACAATTAAAAGGCCTCAGGCCCTCAATTTAGCTGTGTGACCCTACCTAGGTATTCAACTAGTTATAAAGATTTTAATTATTATCTAGCTCATATTTCATTGTTATACCTAATATGTCCATAGCAAGTTAATCTTATAGACTCGTAGTCTGCAGTGCCTTTTCTCCTGAGTCCTACTGTCCTCAAAGCAATACCATTACCTAGCAAATGAATGACATTTCGGTCTACGGACTCAATTAATGACATTTAAATACAGATAGAGTGAAGGAAAGAAAATTGAAGTACGTACCCTCCAGCAAATAGATGAATGAAAGTATCTTGATTGAACGCCATAATTATATCCAAGGAGAGAATAATCGCACACCACCGTCACTCATCACTGATTGCAGAAAACTGATCATGAAAATAACACACACAGAATATTAAAGTAGAGACAATGGAGATGTCTTGTGAACGTGACGTCATCAAGACTACCGTTCAAAATCAAATTTAGAGAAAATTAATGAGTTGAAGAAAACAAACTACTTATTTTTTTATTATTATATGATAAAAAGGATGTATTCCATAAGTTGTCGTAAGTAATAAGCTCTGAAATTATATTGTAAGTGTTGCTATGATGATGTCATATGAACTATACTGTCGATTGCCTATACAGTGCACTGTGATGGAAATATTAAGCAGTGTTGCCAAAACCCACAGATTGTCCTTCTTAACCATAACACACATGGAATTTGAAACTAAATATAAAATCATACTATATATAAATAGATCTCAAGAAAATTAAAAAAAATACTCCAATCCATGTAACCTGAAATATTCCACTAAATATTAATTGAACTAAATAGACAAAAGATATTTTTTCGATTATCAAATTTCTCGAATAAGACAAGGATAACTTAGACATAGAATACAATTGTGATCAGGATTCAAGAAAATTGGGTACTAAGTATATTAATATATTTAGAATAATATATGATGTTAAGAGACTTTATTTCATACTGAGAAATGGAATGAACGCAAAATGTTGCGTCACTTTTCCTTTCCACTCCTATCACAATTTATATTGGCTGTAAAGCATTAGAAAATTTGCGAACTGCCTTACAAACTATAGTAAATTGATTATTTATCTAGCATATAAGCCTATATGTATGTACTGGTGCAATGGACTTATTGGACTATCAAAATATTGATCAAAAGATATTTCCGTATTTTAGGCATTTCGCACAAATAGGCATTGAATTCCTAAAAGTTATTTGGCATTTTTTCAGAATTTACTGCTCCTCTAAAAAAAAAGAATCATTTTTTATTACTTATTCTAATATTCGAACTAATTTTACTTGAGGTTGACATTGAGCTATTCATGGATACCCTCCGTCTAACAAAGCCTCCTTCAACGTATTTGAACAGCTAACATGTAAGCAACCAAACGGAAAACGAAATTTAAAAAAGAGGAGATAGTGGCGCACAGTGCCCCACAGTAGGTTGAAGAGAGGCTGCCCGACTCAATCTGAGTGACAATTGTTGGTTTGAGTACTTTGGATAATGAAAAGTTGATAATCTCTCATGCCTGTCCAGTGTCCATACGATTCTTTATGGATAGAATCAAAGACTCTTGATGGAGAAATCGATCATGAAGTTATTCAGCTGAGATGCGACACTTATGTGATGGAATGAGCCAGCTCCGTAGTGAAGGAAGTGCTCCTATACAAAATCATAGATCGGACAAACAGCTTGTAATGAGTACTGAGTAGTTTGGGAAATTGTGACTCATACTTGAGTGAAACCATTTTCTTTCTGAATACAAATATGTATACCTTGATTCGTAAGTTGTATTCCATCATCACGAGAAATGACATATCTACGATGTAGTGCTGTGCAAATTAGTTCGGACTTAGATGAAGTAATAGAATTATGTGCTAAAGTGAAGTTTTATTTACAAAAAAATATAGCAAAGGTACAAAAGATGATATAATTATAGAGAATATGACCTCTGTTTTCTTTTACTAATATCTGAACACGATTTGGCATGAATTTGACCAATGTTATAGATGTTTTAGCCAGTTCTTCATCATGGTACAAGGCCCTGATTTAAGTCCTAATATTTTGCTTTGTCATTGTCGAACAGTCTTCTTTCTGAAGTCTTCGTTTTATTATAGCACATAGTTTTTCGATGGGATTAGTGTCAGGAGAATTTCCAGACCAGTCTAAAACCTCCACTTCACTTTCTTCAAAAAATGCATGTGCGCATTTCACGTGAAGTATGGCATGGTGCAAGATCCTTGTCGTAGGAAGCAAGTGAGTCTCTAAAATAGCCTCATAAGTGTTAGTGAGGAGGGCGTGATGAACAGTGATAAATACAAGGCTATTTTGCAGATCGGAAGTTGCCTGAACTAACTTCCGATCTTGCTGAACTGTATTTTGAATAAAAGTGAAGAACGAAAGTACCCCCGGCAACCCCAAAATCATAGAGTAACAATTGTATCTGGTTGTATACTTTAAGAGCATGTCGTTCTAACAGTGGGACATCACGGTTCAACCAACATTTTTTTCAAGCGATGTCACAATGTTTTTCCAATAATAGCCCAACAATTGGGAAAAGACTGTTGTCTTAACATTGTAACATACCATTGATGTGTTGCAGTCAATTCCCAATAATAATTGATGTTTGGTAGTGTGAGTTAACCAGTTAATTGTTTGTTAATTATTAATCTCTACTCTCCATTAATTTGGCAGGTAAATCTAATATTAAATATTCCAATCAATAACAGTAATTGCACGATCGTGATGACTCATCGCATGTTACAGTAGAGTGCTTTAGTGTGTACCTGGATATTCCAGGTGATTTCATAGTTTTCTACGTTTTTGTTAATTAAATAGTAATTGTAAAACTGAAACCTATGAGATCATTAATGAAATCGTTAAACTTATTAATGAACATATAATTATAGCTCGTCACAAAGTACGGTGAAGGTAAAAAAAACTGTAAATGAATTGCAAACAACGGATCTTTCCCATATGACGACCCCCACCAGATTTAATTTTAATTATTTTTTTATATGTATTTTTGACCATAGAATCTGAAAATCAAAACCGTTTTTGTAGAAACTAATACTTTTTGAGATATGCGGGTTTAAAGTTATTTATTTCCTATGTATTACTGAAGGATTGAGAACTTTGAAAAAACTCGTGTTTTCATTGAAATTACTTAGATTTTTTACATGAAACAGTAATGTAGTTTGTATTACAGCAAAACCTCGTAGTAGACCAGCCTCCTAGTAAGATATTTGAAACTGTACTGGAAAAAACTTCGTACACAATTTTTGTCACCTGACAGTTATTCTAGTGTAAATATTACAAGGAGTAATTATTACAATACTGTTTTAAAGATAAATATCTAATTTGAATAATGTATTATATTTATTTATGCTGTTTTTAGGATAAAGCATAAGGTAGAATTGGTTTCAGATTTAATGGTAGAGTCTGTCCTAAAGAAAAATGATGTGAAAAATTATAGAAAACTAGATACAGTGAAGACTATTATAATTTCATAAAATGATAATTTAATTGAAAAAAATATTATATTCATTTTAATTGTAGCAAAAAAATTCATACTGTTTCTAAATTTTTCCTTACTGTTTCCTTAAAAATTGGTATGTTAGTCACCATTAATTTGACATTAAAGTTATCATAAACAAATAGAACTATCGAAATATTAAAGTCACCGCTTTACTTTTAAAGAAAACGATTTTGGTCTAGTAGGAAACTAATAAAGTGAGTTTCTTACTAGACCAAACAAACTTGGAACGTAACTCTGGTCTTCTACGAGGTTTTGCTGTATCCGCTATTTTGTTGTACTGCACACTTCATGATTGATTAATGACCTGGCAGGAAGGCTCGGGGGGCGGCACACCCCCTGAAATACACAAATCGAATATATTTCCAGTTTCCGTGATAATTTCAATTTATTACTTCAATTCTGATATATGTGTAATGGGGGGCGTACCGCCCCCTATACCCCCCCCCTGCCAAGTCTTTAAACAAACATGAAGTGTACAGTGCAACAAACTAGCGTATACAACAATCTACATTACGGCTATCTTTGACCAAAATTGGCCAAAATGCGTGAAAACACGAGTTTCTTCAAAGTTCCCAATCCTTCAGTAATACATAGGAAATAAATAACTTTAAACCCTCATATCTCAAAAACTGTTAGTTTCCACAAAAAACGGTTTCGATTTTCCGATTCTATGGACAAAAATACAGATAATAAAGTAATTTTAATTAAATTTGGTGAGGGAATTGTCAAAAGGGAAAAATCCTTAACAACAGTTAAAAAAAGTAAGTTCTAGTATTTTAAAAATAACAAACCATATAGTATATTTTTAAACTGAACTACTGTCAAAAATATATTACAGTTAAATTTATAAAATGTAATGTAATAATTTCTTAGTAAATTCAAATTCATTTTATTTTCAATTTCGTGGATATTGAAACATATTAAAGTACAATATGTTAAAGTAACATTAAAAATATTTATATTTATATGTAAGTTGCATCTCACATTTTAAACTTTTAATTTACAATTTACTAATTTAAACATAGAAATTTACAGTCCACGGTGAAAATTCCGACGGGCAAAAATTCGCCTGGCAAAATTCCACACTGACAAATTTCCGCCGGGGAAAATTCCTGTCACCATTACATAGAATGCATTTGGTGAGGTACTTAACTCCCCGCTGTTCTTTCTTGAATAGAAGTTTCTGTGGTCAACTTGATAATAATAATGAGCTTTGGAGGTTTCGTCTTTCTTGACAGTTTTCAAGTGTGTATTTCTTCTGCAGTATAGAGATGAGAATAACCTGAATTGGTATTTATAATTAGTTCACCATCATCGGTCGGGGGTAAATTGTAGACAACCTACAGGTGGTTTGAGGGCCAATAAAAATTAGAGAATGGAAGGAGGACTGTTTTTGGATCGGATTTGGGTAGAGGTTGGGGAAAAATTCTCTTATTATACAAGAGGTGGATTCACACTCTGCTCACGGGAGAGCCTTAAGATTTTTACGGGTCCGTAGAGACCCCAGCTGGTTGACGTCTTCTCTCACCCCAGAACTAGGCTCCATCGCAGAACTTAGACAATGAAGATCTCCGCGAGTCATAGCGGTGTAGAGAGGATCCCCTAAGCGAGTGACTGAATAGCGAAACCCTCAACCTCCAAAGTTTTACCTATGTTGTAAGTTAATATCTTTAATATTTGAATCATGTTATTTTAGGATTTGTAGTTTGATCGTTTGTTTTATTTATAATTCAATTAAAGTACACCTAATTTAAAGCATATGTGTGATTTTATTGACCTTGTTCTTCTGGCACGATATTTAATTTGAAGCTATTTAATGAAGTGAAGAATGTATTATTTTTTGACAATCGTCAACAGTAAATTAAACAAATTGACTTGGGAGAATCGTAACCCACGTATTCAATTAAATAGCCACTCGCAAGTAATTAATAACTACTTTACCATGTAAACGAAAGAACTTAACTATTTTGAATATTATGAATAAATTGAATAATAACTAAAGTAAAGAAAGCTTAAAGAAGCGTCTATTATACAAGACTACTTTTAATTACGCATCAGCAGGTACCTAATTAAATGACTCAAGGTTTTTCATAAGCAATAACTCAGTATAAGTTGCTAATTTAATTCTAACTATTTATTCTAAAGTAACATTATCTTATAATAAACAGCAGCTGCACAATATATCTGACATGAAATAAATGTTAGTTTGTTTTGCTTGTTTTATTGTATCTAATAATGTTAAACCTTTTGAATGCATTTCAGTGAAGCGAGAAAATATATTTTGACACTCGAGAAATTATTTTGAAATGATAAACAATCTACGCTTCGTGTAATTAATTAATATAAAAAAATAGGTAGTGACATTATAGGTCATGGCTGTGCATAAAATAATGAACTAAATATTATGTATCTAATATTACTTCATTTAGAAGGATATTCAATGTTGTTTAATATGATAATTGTTATTGAAAGTTTTATATGAACTTTTTCTTCCCGATACCAATTATCAGATAATCAGAATGGCTGCTATTAACAGATACTTATCACACGATACTGATACTATGCATGGGGACTAATGAATGCATACATCGCATAAACACATTTTGAAAAAATAAATGCCGACTAAAATATAACCATCTGCAAATTGCGAAGCTAATAATACACTGAAGAGTGCAAACCAATGAGCAATATTAGATCACATTCTGACCTGAAGATCTCTCTAGCACCAAAATGCCTTCACTCGCCTCTAGCAACTCCTTCCCAAATGTAGTAAGATCAAATGCAATGTTTGTGTCATGCAACACACTGAAAAGAAACTGAATACCGATATTCTCAATCACAATATAGGGTTTAATAGAATGAATTTGGTGTTTTCCATTTGATTCATACCAAGGCACATATCATTAGTTAATGAAATCACCGAGAGAAAGTTAGTCGAATTCATACACGCATTCAGTGAGTTATTATAACGAGGCACTCAAAAATCTCTATTATTTGAATCTGATCTAATAATCAACAGTTGTTTATATTTCAATCAATCGCTGATATAACAGAACGTTTTTTAATATGGCGGTGTTCGTCACAAAATATCCGACTCCCTACGGACAACGTGACAGAGCTAAGAATAAAATAATAATAATGATATGGCGGTAAATAATGTGAAGAAGTCATTTTTATTTCAATGAACTCTTTGAATTAAGTGTGTGACACATCAAGTGAGTAATTCGTTTATATTCATCTCTGACTAACAAAAAGGAAAACAATGTATTCTAATTCTCAAAATGTTTATTTTACAATTTATAAATATAAAATTCAATTAGATACAATATTTTTTAATTTCACGATGCAGTCCCATGTCAAAATCAATAATTTTCTATGTTTGTGATCAGTAGTCATGAAATACATACATAAATTTATTCATTATCACTCAAGTATTTATAATTCAATAGGAATAAAATATGTAATCATGAAGGTTGTGACAATATGCGTATAAAATTATAGATCTTAGGAATAGCATAGACAAAACGAAATGTAATGGTATTGAATACTATATGCAGATGATTTACAACAATCCAATACTCTTTAATTCTATCCGTCTATATTATTTTCAGGATCTATGATTTTAAACACATATTGTCACAACCCCAGTACTAATCCTAAAGTTTTCTTATAGTATTAATCATAAAATGTTAATAGTTACGAAATGTAGTTGTCCTCGTTATCCTCATCTTCTAACCCAGTGCAATCCTACTAAGTCCTGTGACAACAGTAGAGGCAGATGTGTCTTAAATCTATTACTATCCATAATAAAGTTTGCAAAAAATATCTTACCCTCCACATTTTTTTCACTTATCGTCAGAGTTGACATTACTTTGCCTGTAAATGCAGTCCCCCTTGTGACATATGCATTGATGTGACCACTGGGAAATCACTCCCTTACCGGGGTAAATGCATAATAGCTAAGTAATAAGAACTGCATATCGTAATCACTCTACGAAATGACCATTCGCAAGAAACACACCATATGCTCTTAATGTTATAGTTTATTTTATTACATCCAAAAAAAGTTTCACAAACGTGTGGAAATTTTAAATATTTACAAAATCCTAAATTAAAACATGATGTGAAATACTAAACTAAACCAAAAATTAAAAAGACGATGCAGTTGACCTGAAATAATTCAGTATATTTACTAATAGTTCATTCTTTAAAAATATTTTTAAATTTAAAATCAGACATTGGGAGTTTCAAATTTTCAGGAATATTTTTAAAAACATCATAAACCCAGTAAACACTAAAAAAATTCTAATTCAGCTCTAAAATTTGGTTCATTAAATTGAGTTGATCTGGTTTGGTATGAGTGAGTGGGTATATACAAGGCTTATATACACCATATAAGGATATGAGATCATTCTTTCTATCAGAGAAATAAATATAATTGTTATATATCTGCACATGAAGCAAATAAAAGTATATAATTCCATAGAAGCATTTCCCTTCAAAGAAGGCCATGCATATCTCACTCTTTTGTTAGTTAGGCATGCAAGGGACACATCTTAGCATCGGTAGCTTATATCTCTGCAAGAGAAATCACCGGGAGAATGGGCCATATCTTTGGATGGGGGGGGGGGGGGGGGGGGGTCGCTGCCCTCTCTCCATTGATTGGCTCAGAGGCTAGGGGGTCGTAAACTGTTATGACGTCACGTGAGTACATCGCCATACGGAGAAAACTGTGAAATCACCTGGAATATCCAGGTACGCACACCTTTAAAGCACTCTACTGTCACATGCGATGTGTCATCACAGGTTACGTTACTTTAATAACACTGCATTGCAGTACATGCCACTGTTATTGATTGGAATACTTGATTTTAGATTTACCTGCCAAAGTAATTGAGAGTAGAGATTAATATTTAACAAATAATTAACTGGTTAACTCACACTACCAAACATCAATTATTATTGGGAATAAACTGTAACACATCAATGGATCATATTAGAATACAACGTTAAGGTAAAATTGTCTTTTTCAAATGTTGGGACAATATTGGGAACAACATTGGGACATCACTCAAAGAAATATTACAGTTGAGCTATGATGTCTCACTGTTTGGATGTCATTTACCAAGTAGATCCCAATGTTACTGTATGATTTTCACCAACATCGGAAGCTGTTCTGCCATTTAGTTCAGGTGCTGCTTCAATCTCATCTTATCTTCTTCCACAATCTTGTCTCTGCCGTAGAAAATACAATATCTCGGGACACTGATGTGGATATATGAAAATACAGCCCGACACGATCACTTGCCCAGGTCCTGTATCCACCACTATAGGTTGGATGGATATCTTCATCGACTAAGTTTAGCAATGGTACCTAAGAGCTGGGCTGAGAGAAGACATCATCCACCCAAACCTAGGGAGGCTCTTAAATTTCTCACTAACTCTAGCGAAAAGCGAAACAATTCAGAAAGCTAGAGAGTTATAACAGGCCATTATCATTTCAATTTACCGTATATATACTCAGGAGATTCTGGGAAAACTCTCCTCAACCCACCTGTGGGTAGCCTTTAATTTTACCCTCAGCTAATAGAAACTCTCTAATTCTCAGTTAACTTCTCAGTTAACAGAAAATCATCTGGCCTAGAAAGAACCCTATGGCCAATGGCCATAGGGTTAATTGCCCTCGTCACTTTATACTGTTTTTGGTGTCTATCTAACTAGAATTTTAAAAAAATACATAATTTGCAGTTTTTTAACTGTGATAAAAAAGAAAAAAAAATGGAAATAACTCAGTCACTGTCAGAAATATTTGGGGGATTCCAAAACTGCCTTTGGTTTCCTTGTAGCTTAAAAACGCATAGACTTCTATTCATTTTTAGGTGGAAAATACACATTTTACGGTAGAGCCAAAAACGTAGATACTCCCTTGTCCCCATTGGGAGGGTTGTAGTGCCTCATGCTCCCAAAGTAGTAAGGACATAAAATACACTGCCTAACATTCATTTTCCAATCAAAAATAATAAAACACGATTTTTGACAACCACTCCATCAAACGATGATGCCCTCTTGGGACACCTTCTGGGGGATTCTAGTACTCGTAGCCCCATAAGAACGGAATTTGGGACATGAAAGTATACAACCTGAAGACACTTTCTCACAAAAAAAAAATGATAATTTTCATCAAGTTTGATGAAAAGACCCCCAAAATTTAATTATTTGTAGCTGTATGTAACATTTGCAATATAGAATAGAACAGCTAATGATCAGTTTCTGCACCCAAATAATGGTGTGGTATTAATTTATAAGATATTATGAGGTGTTATCATTCCTTTTGCATTTTTTTTTGTTCAAAACTCATTGCAATCATACATTATCAATAGCACAGGTGAAAAGATTCAGATTGATTACTTACATCAATGAATACTGGCTGAGTTTTCTTTCAAAAAAGAATATTCAAATGACTTAGACTTTAGAGTTTCTTACCTGTTTTTTTCTAATTCACGTTACGAGGCCGGGACGCTGTGGAAGATCAGGAATTTACCCTCGGCTTCTTTCCCGGTCGTAAAACGATAACCAGAGAGGTGAAATAATTGCGCGAGGCAGTATGTTAGCGACTGTTGTGGTGAGGGGTGTGTCGGTACCGTGTGTGCTGTAGTATGACTCACTGGAAATGCTCAGAGTCTCGCCAGCAGACGATGCAATGGCTTCAGCCATTCTAATGAAAAGAAACAATTCAAAGTGAGAGAAACACTACCGCAACCTACGGGAGTTAAAATGACCAGTTGTTGAAAGTACTTTAAAAGTGATTTCGAAAGGCCTAGCCCTTAGAACTGCTGTCAGGTTACATGAAGCTTCTTCTTTCGTGCATTTTTAAAAAGGTTCTCTCCCGACCAGTCATTTCGTTGGCTACTCTTGTGCCAACTGACAATAGTGCTCTTAGTTTATTAACTTTTTTATAATTCATGTAAATGCTTAGGCACTTATGTTTGAAGTTACATAAAATATTTGACATATTTAAAATTTCAATAAATAGTGAATAATATTACAATGGAAATATGACTTGTTACCGACATACTCGATATTTTTCTTGTCAAAGTACTGTAACCCTTTACTCTGCCCCTTTAATTCACCCAATAGTTAGTGTTATCATCCAAGCCAGCATGGTGATAATCCACCCCTCGCACCTCTCCCCATCCATCCGTGTTTCTCCCACAGAAAATCAATATATCGAGCACTGTACCGTTTGTCCCATATATCGGGGCAATCATTGGACACACTATTGCTACTTTATTATTTCACAGTGTTATCGTACTCTGCACCATTGGACTTAGCATTCTTGTGATTTTTGAGGTATGGCTTGAGTACATAACTCACAGCTTCGACGCTTGGCAAGGGAGAAATTGTGCCGTTTTTCGCAATCAGAAAAACTGTATACCAATGCAGCTGAATAGAGAAATTTCAAAATTGACATGCCGTTAGTTCTTTAGTTGCATGAAGCGATATAATTTTTTTGAATACAGATCTCTTTGAAATTAAAAACAAGAAAGATTTCTCGAAAAAAAAATTGCGTGAATTATAGAAAAGTATGAAATTTGCCCATTCCCCTGTAGCGATGTTACAGGCAGTAATAATTATAACATCTGATTACTGTAGTTGAAAAACAGGCTTTTTAAATGTTACTTTGTCTCAAAGTGTTCATCGATACACCAGAAACTGAAAATAAAACACGGAGTTTCAATATCAGTTGTTTGGAGAAGACTTTGCGGTGTCTTGAGACAAATTGTCCTGACTTCACCATTTCTTTTCTCACCTTTCTCCCAGGAGATTTAGAAATAAGGTGAGAAGATTCTTCCGCTCAGTTCAGGTTAAAGTGTCTGCTCTTTCCATTGGAGTGATTGGATTTATTTTAAGATTGGCAGCTATCACGAGTCACCCTAGAAAAGATGATGCAATTCACTCGGGTCACTCATACTAATAATTTCATTGTTATGAATGTACAAAGCCTCTTAAAAGACTGACTGACTAACTATAGAGTAGGAACTACAATCAATGTTCCTGACTCAATAACTCATTGCTGCCCTTTAAACTCTGACTCCATCGCCCTGTACCGTGGTGGTCGATAAGTTTAATGGTTCAGGAGACTGTGACAGAGTGCCTCCCATGTAATGGCTGCATTCTTTACAGTAACGAACTTAATTGTCTCTAGCGCGCTAAACCTCCCATCATTTATTTAACTGTATAGTGATAAAATAGTAATTTGTCATATATATTATGTTTGGAAGACAATTTTATGTTTAAGATTTTTTGCCACATTTTTTCTCCAACTCCTAAAAAATTAAAAGTACTTATTTTAAAATCTTATAAACGATATTTACAAGATTCAATTTACAGGATATTTTTCCTCACAACTCTATCTAAATAATTATGTAAGGAAAATTTTGTATTTCCCTCAAGTTTTCCTTCTTTTCCTTCAATTTTCATTGTTCTACATTTAATTTTGGTACGATCTATATTTTCGGACATCAAATAATAATACAAACTAGACCATCGATATCAATTTGTCCATTTTCTTATGCTTAATAAATAGAAAAATTAAAAAAAAATGGCTTCACGACATAATAGTTAACAACATGAAATAAAACATTAAAAATATTTTGCGTTATATTTATTCTTTTACATCGCTAGGCAAAACAAACATTTCAAATTTTTATTCCGATTAATATTCCCACCAATTGCAAGTGAAAACTTTTTTGCTTCCAATATAAAGTTTTTGCCTTCAGTTGTTCGTTCTGAAAATGTTACCTTAGATATCGCATACCAATATTGATATTACATTCTGTTGCTATTGCCTATTGAAATGATTTATTTATTGATATGATATATATGGTTCATATTCAAGATTTTGTGAGTATTTATTGGAAGGAAGTAGATTGTTGAAACAGAAGAATGTCAAAACAATTTATGAAGAAAGAGTGAAGTAATATAGCAATTCTCACTATTTAAAATAACGAATGTCATGTTGTTAATTTTATTAATACATTCATATATTTTCAGAATTTCACTTGTATTCAAAGCCAATATCACATTTTAAAGATTCAACGTCTTCCGCATCAATCAAATCGTATCTGCACTTAATTTAAAGTGTTTCTGCATTAATCCGAAGTGATCCAGCTTCAATTCAAAGTGTTTCTGCATTAGCAAAGTGCTTTTGCATTAATCCAAAGTTAGTCAGCTTCAATTCAAGTGTTTCTGCATTAATTCAAAGTGTTACTGCATTAATTCAAAGTGTTTCTGCATTATCCAAAGTGTTTCTGCATTAATTCAAAGTGTTTCTGCATTAATTCAAAGTGTTTCTGCATTAATTCAAAGTGTTACTGCATTAATTCAAAGTGTTACTGCATTAATTCAAAGACATTATTTCTATTTCCGATGTTCTGAAATTTAAAGTGCCGGTACATACTTAGCGTCAATCTTAATGTTTGAATTGTTACAAACGGATAACCTATCGCAAGGTAAGTTAAGAAATAGCTGTGAATTTACTCTAAGATATCTAAACATTTTATTTACGGTGATATATGATTGTATATGTGTGATAATATTTACTCATTCAAGAACGAAAAACTTACATATATAGATTAAATATAATATTATATATCGAATAAAAAATTCGGGCTTGAAATGTAATGTCTAGTTAATAGAACTCTTCTTTGAAGAGCAACTTTCGGTGTAGCTGAATCTTTAAAGGTCCTCTCCAGGCTCCGAGAAAAAAATGAGTTTATAACATAATATTATATGTAGAACTAAGGTCTACGATCATTATTTCGTAAACTGCATACAATTCGGTTCAGTATATATTATATTATTTGCTTTTTAAAATTTTTTAATACTCTGAGCAACAATCGAGTGAATCTCCAACCTGACGCTGAGAAAGAAGATTGTACACTCTTTGTTTTGATTTCAAATTTAGATTTTTAAACAAATAATGCGTTTTTGGCCTTCTTTTAAGATATTAATTGTTTCTAAAAGTATATAAACGTTTCTATAATAAGTTCATCCAAATTTAAAACTTTAAACGAATAATAAATAGATTTATTAAACCAAATACCTAGTTGACAATCAAAACAAATGGTGTACATTCTTCTTCTTCAGACTGAAAATTAGAAAGTCGGAAGTAAAGTAGGTTTTGTAGAGTTTGGATTATAAAAATCTTTAAAAGCATATAAAATTAAAAATATGCTATCAAATTTTATGGGGTTGATGATTGATGATTTAAGCAATAAAAAAATTTGCTTGGAGGGGACCTTTAAACAAATCGAATTGAACGTCCATATTGCGTATGCTGAGTTTTGATATAATTTATATATCAGAATAGATACATAGTTCGAAAATTATTTGAGATTAATAGAATAAAATCTACTTTAAAAACAAATCGTAGCTCCTTATTTCAAAACCCTTTACCAAGTACCGCATACTGGTCTAAATAGGCAGAGTTTCATATCACATGTGTTACACTTTTCTGATACTATTTCCACCTTGCTGGACACACACTCTAGAGCAGGGGTGGGCACATGTTGTGTTTTTCAATGCCGAAATATGGAATCACAGTGCCGTTATCATTTTCTTTTCGTTTTTTTAAATTGCAGGGGATACTGAGTAATTACAATGAGGTGGTATATTTTTATTGAGGTACGTACAAACGTACATATTTTGCACATAAATATTGGTAGCATATTTATTATTTGAATTAAAAGGAATTAATAAATGATATACATATAATTATACTTTACTTTTTTCATATGAAAATAATTCACAATAAAAACAAAAAAAAGTTATTTTGAAGAAGTATAAAATTCTTGATAATTCATAAAATCACAGGATAAATGACAATAGCTACCTAACTTAATAAAAAAGGGAATTAAAAATGGTTGCACAAATTCTTACTAGTGTAAGAATAACTGATCTAGATAAAAAAGAGTCAGAGGTAAATTTTTTAAACTCCGGCACTAATTTAACAATAAACTAAAAATACCTTATTAACTGATAAAATTGACTATCAAAGTATCAAGATCATTACAACTATACTGTTCTTCAATTAGTTGACCATCCTCTTTTATATTATCGTTGTAATTTATAAAGCAGTCAGGGCTAAAAATTCTAAATTTTCTTTGGAAGAAAATAAAGCACCTTTTCACTGGTGGGCACGAGTGCCACTCTGAGTGCCAAAAGAGCACACATTTGCCCACCCCTGCTCTAGAGTTTCAGTTCTCTGCATCACAAGATGGCCAGAGTCGCATAGTTTTGACCACTTTCAGTAGTATGCATTTCTCTAAGAGTTGTATCGCGTATACACGAGGATCTAAAGTTTCTAAACACTTTCTGGTTCAGAAACTTAAAGTGACATCATCAGTTTATATCGCAAAGTCTTACTAAGTTAACAACCAATCTCCAGAAAACTAAGATATCTCTCTCATATAAATGGCAATAGAAATTATGAAGTATGGGAGTGCGAAGCTTGTTAAAACTATCAGAGCTGATGAGTTTACAGTTACCATCACATGAAGAACTATGTCAGGTGAAATGAATTTCGTGTTTGATCTATTTGTTAGATTATATAGGAATTGATTTATTCATTAACAAGAATAACTTCTTCAGTCTTTAGTATGATTCAACAATCTTACCTATCTCTGATACCTTTCTGACTGTTGATGCATATATTAATTTAGCCTTGCCCAATCATATAATTTCATCTCACAAGTGTTCTGCTGATAAAAAATTATTGATGTGTGTAAATTGCATTCCCCGATAATATTTATCATATTATGACGGGTTTTAACTGCTCATGCCCTGAAACATTTATTTTCAAAATTGTTACTAGAATCTGTATATAGATTAAGTTACCAATTACCGGTCGGTTTCACATCTTCGGTAATATAAGAAAACACCATATAATCATTTCATTATTTAACTTTTATTATTATATTACCGAAGATGTGAAACCGACCGACAATTCGTAATACATTGGCAAATGACCATTGAACTCCAATATATCAATTAAAGAGGTTTTAAGGACTATTACATTATAGATAATGAAGTGATTTAACAAGAGACTGTTAGTTAGTTGATAGATAACCCTTCATGCCCTAGAGCAATATGGGTTACGGTCAAGAGCCCCCCCGGTCAAGAGCCCCCCGGTCAAGAGTCCCCCGGTCAAGAGCCCCCCCCCATCGGTCATGAGCCCCCCTAGGTCATAACCCCTCCCCCTCCCAGTTTTTTTAATCCTTATTTACCTAGTTAAACAAATAAAGAACTACTTAGATAGAAATAACTGAGAGTTGCAAATGTAGTTTGTTGTATCCGCTAGTTTGTTGTACTGCACACTTCATGATTGTTTAATGACCTGGCAGGCGGGGTTCGGGGGATATACATATATTTTATGTCTAATCAGTAATGAACTACAGAAGTGTGAATAAGGATTAAATAATATAGGTAAATAAGGATTTAAAAACAGGGGGGGGCTTATGACCTAGGGGGGCTCATGACCGGGGGGGGGGGGAGCTCTTGACCAGGGGAGCTCATGACCGGGGGGCTCATGACCGGGGGAGAGGGGGGCTCTTGACCGGGGAGGCTTATGACCTACACCCGAGCAATTTATATGTCCCCTTCCAACTGATGTAGGTATTTAGTGAGATCATTGTGAGATATTTTCCTCAATCGACCGGGTAAACACATGTGTACTCTTACATTAGAGAACTATTCTGATTTTCTATTGTTTGATATGTTCTCTTTACCAATGTATTAGAAGAATTTCATAAAAATTCTCGTTTTTTTTTCATTCTCAAATCAATGTATTGCATTGGAGTTGAAGGCAATATAGGTTCAGTATGTTACAAAGTCGGTAATTAGTCATTAAATAATAACTACGGGTAATGTTTGAACAGATGCACAAACAAATGTCCATTAAACCACATGTGTTACAGCTATCATTATCATGTCTGCTCTGCTGAGAACACTGTGAGGAACACTGAAAGGAACACTGAGCACACTGTGAAGAACACTGAGCACACTGTGAAGAACACTGAGCACACTGTGAAGAACACTGAGCACACTGTGAAGAACACTGAGCACACTGTGAAGAACACTGAGCATACTGTGAAGAACACTGAGCATACTGTGAAGAACACTGAGAGGAACACTGTGAAGAACACTGAGCACACTGTGAAGAACACTGAGCATACTGTGAAGAACACTGAGCACACTGTGAAGAACACTGAGCATACTGTGAAGAACACTGAGCACACTGTGAAGAACACTGAGCACACTGTGAGGAACACTGAGCACACTGTGAAGAACACTGAGCACACTGTGAGGAACACTGAGCACACTGTGAAGAACACTGAGCACACTGTGAAGAACACTGAGCATACTGTGAAGAACACTGAGCACACTGTGAAGAACACTGAGCATACTGTGAAGAACACTGAGCACACTGTGAAGAACACTGAGCACACTGTGAAGAACACTGAGCACACTGTGAAGAACACTGAGCTCACTGTGTGAAGAACACTGAGCACACTGTGAAGAACACTGTGAAGAACACTGAGCATACTGTGAAGAACACTGAGCATACTGTGAAGAACACTGAGCACACTGTGAAGAACACTGAGCACACTGTGAAGAACACTGAGCTCACTGTGTGAAGAACACTGAGCACACTGTGAAGAACACTGTGAAGAACACTGTGAAGAACACTGAGCATACTGTGAAGAACACTGAGCATACTGTGAAGAACACTGAGCACACTGTGAAGAACACTGAGCATACTGTGAAGAACACTGAGCACACTGTGAAGAACACTGAGCACACTGTGAAGAACACTGAGCATACTGTGAAGAACACTGAGCACACTGTGAAGAACACTGAGCATACTGTGAAGAACACTGAGCACACTGTGAAGAACACTGAGCACACTGTGAAGAACACTGAGCACACTGTGAAGAACACTGAGCTCACTGTGTGAAGAACACTGAGCACACTGTGAAGAACACTGTGAAGAACACTGTGAAGAACACTGAGCATACTGTGAAGAACACTGAGCATACTGTGAAGAACACTGAGCACACTGTGAAGAACACTGAGCACACTGTGAAGAACACTGAGCTCACTGTGTGAAGAACACTGAGCACACTGTGAAGAACACTGTGAAGAACACTGTGAAGAACACTGAGCATACTGTGAAGAACACTGAGCATACTGTGAAGAACACTGAGCACACTGTGAAGAACACTGAGCACACTGTGAAGAACACTGAGCACACTGTGAAGAACACTGAGCACACTGTGAAGAACACTGAGCACACTGTGAAGAACACTGAGCACACTGTGAAGAACACTGAGCACACTGTGAAGAACACTGAGCACACTGTGAAGAACACTGAGCACACTGTGAAGAACACTGAGCACACTGTGAGGAACACTGAGCACACTGTGAAGAACACTGAGCACACTGTGAGGAACACTGAGCACACTGTGAGGAACACTGAGCACACTGTGAAGAACACTGAGCACACTGTGAAGAACACTGAGCACACTGTGAAGAACACTGATCATACAAGATCATCATTTTGAATATATTATATAAACTTCTCTATGAACTCTCATATCACATTATATAAACTTTACAATTATTTGCATGGAAAGTGCGACATTACTTCATTAATTCTCTAAAATGTTATTGAATTTCTATTCGAATCACTTCACTTTTCCCATGCCAACCTATCATTGAAATCACATTATTTGTTTATGCATGTATTTAACACATTCAGATGAGGGTGATTTATATCCCTAGACTTGGGGAGTATTCATAGAAAACGATGCTTCATTGCAAGGGGTACTGCGATATATTCCCTGCAAGCAGTAAAACGAGAGCCACTTCGCAATCACTGTGTCAGACTCTTAGTTATAACTTTTTTGTATGATTATCGAAAGGTTTGAAAATGGTAGGGAGAATTTATCTTTGTAGATAATAGATTTTAACAAAATTACAATCGAGACATATTGAATATTAAACTATTCAATTCATGGAGTATAATTTTCAAATACATAAATCGGACGAATAAATTGAATTGGAAAGCAAAATGAAATTATTTAAATAATATATAATTTGTATAAGAAAAAAAAATCAATAAGCATCATCAACAAAACTATTTTAATATAACTTATATAAAAATAATTTTGATTTCCTCCTTAATTCTATCAAGAAGATTTGGATATCTTTTAATCCAAATCAATTTTATTTTCGATGCTATTTATTTGTGTAGAATATTCCATCGAAGTCATTAAATTTCACATTAGTGTCTTCCAGAATGGAAATTTTAAAATCTTTATCATTTGAATAACTGTTTGTCTTATCAGATGACAGAAATAAAACAACTTCTACTGCTTTAGTAGTACTACCTAACTACTGCCCTCAGCATACATTCTCTGCCCTAATACTACCTAACTACTGCCCTCAGCATACATTCTCTGCCCTAATACTACCTAACTACTGCCCTGAGCATACATTCTCTGCCCTAATACTACCTAACTACTGCCCTGAGCATACATTCTCTGCCCTAATACTACCTAACTACTGCCCTGAGCTTACAATCTCTGCCCTAATACTACCTAACTACTGCCCTGAGCATACAATCTCTGCTCTAATACTACCTAACTACTGCCCTGAGCATACAATCTCTGCCCTAATACTACCTAACTACTGCCCTGAGCATACAATCTCTGCCCTAATACAACCTAATTACTGCCCTGAGCATACAATCTCTGCCCTAATACTACCTAACTACTGCCCTGAGCATACAATCTCTGCCCTAATATACTACCTAACTACTGCCCTGAGCATACAATCTTTGCCCCAATACTACCTAATTACTGCCCTGAGCATACAATCTTTGCCCTAATACTACCTAACTACTGCCCTGAGCATACAATCTCTGCCCTAATACTACCTAACTACTGCCCTGAGCATACAATCTCTGCCCTAATACTACCTAACTACTGCCCTGAGCATACAATCTTTGCCCCAATACTACCTAATTACTGCCCTGAGGCCTGAGCATACAATCTTTGCCCTAATACTACCTAACTACTGCCCTGAGCATACAATCTCTGCCCCACCCATGCCTCACAATGTTAGTGATGGAGCTGTTCACACGGCGCCTTGCTATTGATTTGATGCTACTGCTTCTACAGCTACTCTGCATTTGGAAAAGAGTGGGGAGTACCTTTAGAGTAGTTACAGGAGTACCTACTGAGTAGTTTAATGGCATACCATCTCTCTCATATCTTCTAGTACTCTAAGAGTACTCGGTGGTAACTGTCTATTGTCTATTGTTACTAATTATTATCAATTTAAAACTGTCCATAATTGCCATTTGTTACTGATTATTATCAATTTGTAACTGTCCATAATTGCCATTTGTTACTGATTATTATCAATTTGTAACTGTCCATAATTGCCATTTGTTACTGATTATTATCAATTTGTAACTATCTATAATTGCCATTTGTTACTGATTATTATCAATTTGTAACTGTCCATAATTGCCATTTGTTACTGATTATTATCAATTTGTAACTGTCCATAATTGCCATTTGTTACTGATTATTATCAATTTTCAACTGTTTATTGTCTATTGTTACTGATTATTGTCAATTTTTAACTGTTTATTGTCTATTGTTACTGATTATTGTCAACTTTTAACTGTCTATTGTCTATTGTTACTGATTATTGTCAATTTTCAACTGTCTATTGCCATTTGTTACTGATTATTCTCAATTTGTAACTGTCAATTGTCAATTTGTAACTGTCAATTGTCAATTTTCTTTATAAGGTTGTTTGGCAATAAGCAGTGACATCTTCACCATATTATTGAGGTGTCAAATCACATACTAGAGGGCGATTAAAGGGCGAGTGCACCAATATTCTACTGTATCAGAAATTCGGAATCGATTCGACATGTTTATTTGTAATTTGTTTATTTGTAACAGAAAAAAAGTGTACCAACTTTAAATTACATAAATATTGTATATATAATTGAATAGATGAAAAATAGAGCTCAAGTAAATTAAGTAATTCCCTGCGTGAAGTCAATTTACTTCAACTCTATTTTCTAACTACTTATAAATACAATATTTAGATTAATTCAAAGTTGGGTAGACTTTTTTGTGGGTCACCCTGTATATAACACTGTAAATAAAGGAATAATAATAACTATCGTAATGTATGTTATCCTGTGGTCTTTATCATTTGTTAAATTAGTGTTTAGTATGATGTACATTAGTTGTTATCTAGTGGACAAACACTCTAAAAATCCATTGAACTATAATATATTATGAAGATAAACTTAGTTTGTACTTATAATACGTACATCAATCATAAATAATACAAGACGTGATTAAATAATACACTTTTATGCATTAAATCAGTTGGTACTAATTATTCGAATCATGTTTTTTAATATTTCTTTTGCTGAAGTGTTGTTATATTCTTAACTCATTTTAAATTATTTATTACACAAATATTCTTTCATAAGAATATTATATGGGATATACATTAGGGATTAGACTGTAATTAAAGTGTGTGTAGTGTGTAACTTTTATTGGTATAAATACTGATAATTTACAAATCTTAAAAAAGGGGAAATATTAATTCACTTCAGTAAAACAAACAATAAAATTCTATAGTAATTATATATTGAACTTTAACTGCTATAGACAATTCGCTACACAATTATTTTTTGCGCAATAATGACATTCACATTGTTAATATATTACTCCATTAATGTTAACTCCTGTACCATTGAATTATTTAGCACATAACTCTATTTACTGGTGGTTATTTAATTCATAGTTAAAGAGAATTACTTAGAAATGCATAACTATTCTGTCATAAACAAATTGTATTTGATTTAATGAATTACCAAAGATATAATTGACATTTATCCAATATATCTAGATAATTTAGGTTTGTTGTCACATCCACTGTATTTTCAAAGATAAATGAGTTCTGATGATTCTAATTGATAGATTGCGTTGTATCTTCGTTAATGTTCACAAAATTGTTTATCATTGTAATTATAAAATAGGGAACAGGATTTGAAATATTAACAAAAATATGAAGCTTTCTTAAATGTAATAAAAAATCAATTCTAGAACAATCACTTCTTATAATTTAGATGGACAAATTATACCATGATGCATAAATGTATTTTTTTCTTATTTTGTTCATAAATATTATTTTTTATTTCGAATTACTTTGAATGGGTAGAAAATAACCAAGGGTACATAAGAAGGAATGGGAAGGGGCTCCTTTTCCTTCCTATATTCATTCATTACATTCAGTTGCATTTTGAAGGCTAACCTCTGATAACCTGCATGACGTGCAACATACACACGCACATGTTTAGCCAAGAAATGAGTGCAGCAGCTAACGGCAATCAAAATTATTATCTATCATAGATATCATCGGAAATATTAATGCCTGACTATTTTAGTGAATTAAAGTGACGTTCAATTAACATTCGTAGTTAACAGTAAATCTGACTGTAATTTGAAAGTACTGACCATTGCTATTTCGAAATAATTACCAGCCCAGCCCCAGCTAAGACAAGCGATGGTCTTTGGATGTTCCAGCACGACTTCCGTTCACTTCAGACACTCGTGGATTGCTGTCACATCTCCTCTAATTTTAATTCGCCCTGGAATATGAGCACAGCGCCATCTAGTGGTCAAGCTTTGTTGGTTTATCTTTCTCTATCAATCAAAGACGTGCATTTTATGTTATAATTAAACCATAAACATGATTCAATTAATTAGTTATAACTGATACTACTTTTCTAGCATATTTAATTACAAGCTTTATGAAGGATTTTAAAGTAAAATCGCACTCTTACAAATTAGTGTGCCTCAGGCCTTCAATGGTGGAGGGT
This sequence comes from Caprella mutica, assembly GCA_947561585.1. Classification (NCBI taxonomy): domain Eukaryota; kingdom Metazoa; phylum Arthropoda; class Malacostraca; order Amphipoda; family Caprellidae; genus Caprella; species Caprella mutica. The sequence goes on along the minus strand of CANNZV010000834.1, from coordinate 112,048 downwards.
GTGCGTTAGAGTTCTCTCTGCTGTTACTTTTCATTGGAACTCATATGAATATAGTCTTATAGCGGCTACCAAAATGACTTAGTACCTATATAAAAAGTTACTATGAAAATTTAATTCGAGTTTTGTGTTAGCTTTGACAATGTAATAATTTTTGATAGACCGAGTTTTTTTCTTAATTCAAAGGTGGTGCCGCCCGCAGTGAACTCTAAAGTTATTCCTTCAAGATTCCATTGTCTGGATTTATTTCTCAGCAGTCAACAGGTTAACAGGAAAACAACTTGCGTCACACCCCCATTCGAAATGGGGGAGTAGCAGCCTACTTCCCCCACTCTACCCATACCCCCAGGTAATATTCTGCGGTTACCCACCTTCTCACCCTCTTACCCCCCCCCCCCTGTTATTAGCATACCTGTCAGGCTGAGAATAAACCATTTCCATGTACAGACGGGCATTCCTTTTATTAAATTCTGACGTTATTCTTGTTAATAATTCGTATTTGGTAAGTTACGAATTGTCGGTCGGTTTCACATCTTCGGTCAGAATCATATTAGAAACTATATATACCTAATAATTTTTTTATATTGTAATTGGTATTATGGATATCAATTACAATCAAATTAAAATAATAATTATCATATACCTACCTAGTTTTTTTTCTTATATGATTATGACCGAAGATGTGAAACCGACCGACAATTCGTAACTTACCCTGTAACTCATGTTTAGTATTCATTCTGATAATTCAGTCCTTTTAATATTTTAACTGTTCTATATAATAAAAATAATTATATTATGTAATTGTGTAAAATTTTCATAGTATGTAATCATTAAAATAACAGTGATTTATGTTCAAACATTTTAATTGGAAAATATTGAAATGTTTCTGCATACCTATACCCTATAGCTGTATAATTTAATTAATTAATTATTACCATTGAACTTTCAATCAATTAATATATTTCTAATTCTGATTATCTATCATTTTACTAGCACTCCACTGTATTTATTGCCCCTAACCACAGAGTTTGCTCTACTTTACTCTGTCTCTGCTATGCCAGTCTGCTTTATTATGCAGTAAAGCTTTACTAGCATGCTAGGGTACAGTAGGAGTTATTGGACACTACCACATTTGCGACCATATTAGGAAAAGTATATAGTTGAACTTGTTAATTATTGAAGATACCTGCAGTTATCTCTGAAAAAGACTATAGCTAGGTAAAATGATACGTTGCATACTTTTTCTTACATAGGGTAAATGCTCAATCACCGGGTGAATAGGGGTTAAAATATAATATAACTTTTGTTTTTCATATCATTCAAGCAAACTAGTAAATTCTGTTAATTAATACCGAAACAAACATCACCTTACAAAATATTCTTCAAAGTTATTTTTCTATCGTTTCAGTGACGAAAGTTCATGCCATTTTGTCTTTAGCGGTAAATATTATGCTATGACGAAGCGTTTCGAGTGCTTGAAGTTCAATTCAGGAACGCGCGTCTCTTCCCAAGCGCTCAGCGAACGCCCGTTTCAGAATTTATGTTGAAACACGCATTTGCCGGCCGTTACAATATATTGTATATGGTAATATATGTAACTCGCGTCTGACGCGCGTTCCGAATCGCCCAGTCTGTACTAGTCCCAACTAGTGTGTCACACATACACACTAGTGTGTCACACATACACACTAGTGTGTCACACATACACACTAGTGTGTCACACATACACACTAGTGTATCACACATATTAGCTACTGACTGTAGTTTGCTCTGATATGATGTGTCAGTGTAATATCATAAGTGTCAGTGTAATACTTTATGGTACATAGAACCATTGGTACTGAGCACCAATGGTCAAAGAAATATGTACCATTAATACAAATAATATATCAGAATGCATTAGAACCTAGGTGATGACTAGTAGCTAGGTGATGACTAGTAGCTAGGTAATAATAATAGTAGGTAGGTAACAATAATAGGTACTATTCTTCCCATTGAATCAGTATTACTATTTTAATTAATTAGTTCGAAAGGTGCATTGGTACCTTTGTTAATAACCTCCTCACGACTCCTTTGTATTTGCCACTAAGGTGACTGTGCTTTGTCTTACCTGGTGAAGTGACCCTTACCATTGCTGTGATATATCCAACATACCTTGGTGAGAGTAATTAATGAGTGAAATGTCACGAGAGAGAAAACAAATGGTTAGGAATAACTGCTCACCCTCTCTCACATTTCTCTCACCCTCTCTCACATTTCTCTCACCCTCTCTCACATTTCTCTCACCACACTTTTCTATTATGTTGCAACTGCAGCCTATGTGCAGTATATGTATGACAGTCACTGTACAGTCACTGCTGTACACTGTACAGTCACTGCTGTACACTGTACAGTCACTGCTGTACACTGTACAGTCACTGCTGTACACTGTACAGTCACTGCTGTACACTGTACAGTCACTGCTGTACACTGTACAGTCACTGCTGTACACTGTACAGTCACTGCTGTACACTGTACAGTCACTGCATACCTCACAGTGTGTTTCACACTATAGTGGCCATGATGTTAAATCAAATTAGAAACTCCATTCAATGTAATATTATTTGTTACCTTCGGGTGCTTTGTATTGCTCTCTTTCTCTAGCTATTAAATACTTCACATTGTTACCACTATGCAGACTATAGTGCTACCACTATGCAGACTATAGTGCTACCACTATGCAGACTATAGTGCTACCACTGCACATATATGGCAAATATTACCACTATACACTTAGTTAATATATGTAATACTATGTACATACCAGTACCTCTTTTTCACCTCTCTTCTCTCACCTCTTTCCCCGCATTGTCACACCTTTGTTCTAGTTACCACTGGTTCCTCACCACCGGGGCGTCAACACACTACAGGTTAGGCCTAAGCAACCCCCCTCCCCCTAACCTCAATGTACCTAACCACTCACCCATCTTCTTGTTGTTGTTGTTGTTGTCATTAACTCTGTACCCAGGGTGAGTGTAGGCAAATGTTACTCTTTTCTGATTATTTAGGATAACAAATGATTTAACTAGTTATTTTAATTGGTATCCATGATACCTGACTGTAACATGGATACCAATTAATTGAATTAAATTATATATATTAAATGTGGAACAGTTCTATAACGCGGAACTTACCCTACATATTTAATGTAATGTTTTAAATAGTCTGCTTTGTTATTTTGTAAGTTGATGTGACTGTTGACATGGTAACAGGTAACACTCTAGTTACTCTCTACACTGTAGTTAGTGGGTGATGTTATCTCTAACTCACATCTATGCTATTGTGTAACAAAGCCTGTGAGGTATGGGTAGGTGTTATTGCTAGGGAGGTGTGTGTGGTGGGTGTTATTGCTAGGGAGGCGTGAGTGGTAGGTATTATATATTGCTTGGTAATAAGTTTTTTATCTTCTATTTTATAATATATTTATTTAATGAATAAATATTGATGTCAACCATTTAATTGATTTAACAATGGCTATAATATTTCATATATATATGTGTGTATAAGCCAAATTTAAATGGTAAAATATCTACCGAATTTACCTAGCTTTGAATTACAGGAGATGTTCTAACCTGACTTTGTTAACGAATTAGCACTAGCTATTTACATAGCAGAAAATATAGTCAGTAGCGATAATATCTAAATAATATTTGTGACTTTACAAGTGTAATGGTTATTCTATCTAAAAAACAGCTAAAATATAGTGAATGTTGCTACTTACATTCATTTATAGGAAGGGCGCGGGTACAATCAAAAGGTTGCTTATGTGTTTTAATGGAATCGACATATTTAGTTATGTGATATTTAATCTTCTAAATAATACTTATTGAAGGAGAGATCATTTAATTTAGAAAAGCGCCATCTAGTGAGAAACAGCTCAAGTTTTTTCGCGAGTTGTTGACGCCATCTTGTAGTATTTTCATAAACGTTGTGCAAAGAACGTTTGTCTATCGGTATGCAATATTGATAATTATAACTCTTGAAATAGTTTATTAGTTAGTATAGTGTGTATATATCTTAAAATAGATAAACCATTATTTACGAAGATATTTAGACTTTGGTAAACATCCGTGAAGATTCATGGCCTTCTATCTGGATGGTCTCACTCATCTTAACTAATGAGAACCGTATTTTCTTTAAAAAATATATATCAGCCAAAATATTCCATAGCATTAACTAATTAATATCTATATATCATATTACGTTAAAATATATCGTATGACAATTTTCTCTTTAATAGTTTGCCTTTATTCAAATTAGTATAAAGTATTAATTTAATGATGTTTATTTTCTATATGTCCCATACATGGTGCGTTAAAATGTTGAGGCTGTGACCGTATACGGAACATTGGGTGAAAATAACCTTCGTAAAGTGTACGCCTTTCGAGATTTCAAAGGAATGTTCTCCTCTATTATTCTAATAGAAGTCTTTGCTTCTAAAGTTGTTGTTTGGAATGCGGGGAAATATAAAGCCTGTACAGTCGGGGCTGCGCATTATATTAGCTCAATTAATCATCTTTCAATTGCTTCTCCTGTCATCTAATTGTTTTAAGTTTGCTCAACAATCGAACTGTTTCATTTATTTGGTAGCGTGGTAATTAAATAATTCCGAATGGCCAGTTAACTACCTGGGTTCGTATTATTGGCAAATAAGATTATTGTTCAATAAAGTTGCAATTAATACATGAATTTACGAGGATAATAAAACACAGTAAATTCATTATTATATTGAGCTACGGCACAAGAAATAATAAAAATGGCAACTGTAATAACCATATAACAAATATATGAACCTGCTGGAACATGGTTTGTTCCTAAAGTGCTTAAATATAAATTACTATGATTAAAAATTCAAAATCAGTACCTTACTACTATGACAATAGAAATGAATTGGGAAAGCTTACCTCAGTATCTACATTTGATGGGGTTTTGATCTGAGAAGGGATCCACTTAGCAAATCTACAGCTCATAACCAGAGACTGTATCTAACACTTACAAATATCCTCTAACTAACTTGGTAGCTAAGATTACTGTCTACAGATCGTCATAACATGACTAGACAATAGACATCCTTCGACATTTGGCCGAAATATTTTTATTTAAATGGCTGTCATTTAATGAAAATCTGTTAATTAAAATTGTAATAGAGGCAAACAAGAAATGGTTTGACCAAATGCATGTCCTCCGACAATTGGTCCGAAAACGCTTTATACAAAATCAAGACTGAACTAAATAACTACTCTTCTGTAGGACACTCTCTCTTACAAAGTTCCAAATCCAGCCCACTGAATATTGTTCTAATTCTCCATTGATTAAATCCCATGAGAGTAACTATCTAAACCTCAGCAATCGGCCAATATGTCGATCCGTATCCCACCAAAAGGCTGTCCTTATCATAACTTCAACATTTTGTAACATAATATTCAAATGTTGCATTAACTTAACTTTTCTCATCAATCAATAAGAATAGAAGTAAAACTCTTTTTGTAGTTCTAAAATACCTTACCAAAACCATCTAAACTGCCATTAATTCCTGCTGTCTGGATACTTCTAAGCCCTCAGGAGTTTTCTACTGTGCACAGCTGCAAGATGATAATTGCTCTCTCATTTCTGTTTCCACAATAACCTATAGTCGCCTATTATATTCCCTCAATTCTACTGATATTGGTAGGTACCACTAAACTGTAGCACCTGGTAATTAATTACCTAACCAGAAGTCAGAACTAAATATAATACAGGCCAATTTTGATCTTGATTCCAGGTAGCTTTCTGTACCTAGGTAATAATAGGTATATATAGCTTTGCACGTACCTTGAACACTTACATAGCCTTGCAAGTACCTTTGACACTCATATAGCTTTGCAGGTAGCTTTCTGTACTTTCTGTGTGAACGGAACCTCCTAACGGAAGTGTTGTCTGAGATGTTACTGTAATGACGGATAGTGGGATGTAACTAACTACTTGCCGTTACTCTCCTAACGTCTCACGCCAGTCGGTAGTTGCGGCGATACGATAGTCAACTTTTTGCAGATTAAAGTAAACTGATAAAACTATTTTAGACAATTATTTATTTTTTAATTTAATCGAAGGAAACGCTTTATGTTTAATAGTTGCAACAGACTGGGTACACATCCCCAACTTACCGAACTATCGACCCCAGCAATTACCGGACCACCCACTACCGTACAGATGGTCTTATCTTGCCGTGAGAACCTTCCTTTCTTGATTGTGTGGATGGTTTTGATGACTCTTTCTGCCTATATCGCTAAAGAACCATCACTCCAAAAACTACCTTGGTTGCATTTTCCAATCGGGTAATTTTGCGATAATGTTTTTCCATTCAACTCCTGTGTTCTACAGCGTGACGCACGACCCGTTATCTGACGCAAAACATCCTCCTATCTGCGCTATTTCGATCAGAGTTCTTTTGAACTTTGCACCTGTCTATCGTTTGTTCGTTTGGCAATGGTGATAGGTTGCATCAGTCCTATTTATCCAGTGGAAAATTACTCTGATCTGTTCTGTGAATTTGCTCGAGTATAACGAGCGAGTAAGTGATACCAAGTCTCGCTTCGCTTCATCGCTTGTAGCGTGTTTCTATTCAGCTGTAAAACAATAAGCGCCTTTCTTAATTTGGTAATACTTTCAATTGAACAGAATGCACTTGTGTAACGTTTGGTCTGAACTAATGAACTAGCAATGCATGTTGATTAGCTACATAGTTTGTGGCTAATAATGTGCCGAGGGTTAATTAGATTGTGTGTAGTAAATTAGCACTGCTTTCACCTGCACTATCTATACATTACTCTAATGCCCCGTATACACTGTCAAACTCTACCAGTACCGTCAAACAAATAATAGCGTCCACACACTATCAATCTGTTTGTACAAACGTGGACTGTGCTATCTAAGTACAGCAAATTAACTATAGAGTAATTTTTTAAATTTACTCAATCACCTTCATCTAAAAATATACAATAACCTAATTTTCAATTCTACTGTTTGGCTAATAATTTTCCTACATGTTGGATCTCTTCAAATAATACTGAAATCGAACGGATTTTCACCAGTTCGACAACAAACTGTGTCATTCATTTCTGTTTTTTACTCCCAAAGCTGTAATGTGTTTCGTAGTCGCGTATATTGCACAGTAGTCATATATTGTGTTATGGTACTATCGGTGCTATACTTTATGGTTACATAGTACTAGCAATGACATAACTTTCTGGTGTTACAGTGCGTCAGTAGAGTCACTCCTGTAACATCAAAACTATTCACCTGTATCATCTCCTCTAGCGAAATACAGTCATCCTTCATTTACTATCACCTCTTCATTTTCCTCTTCCATCCGTGAATGCAGCCACCCGTGTATGTGTCCCTTTTTGTCATATAACTTGTAAGAGACTGCATTCACTGAGTAGCTTTTCCGCATCCATGAACATTGTCACCGACTGGTTGTAGGAGACTTGGTTCATGGAGCCACATTACTTTCCGACTGCTTCTTCGAGGTCTTTTGATTGTATTTATTTTCCTTTTAAACTTTATGATGATATTATGTGATATTTCAATGAAAACAAAGGTTAATAGTTATTAATTTACTATTTTTCAATAGCATTCTAAATTGTAACCGCTTCTCCCCAATGCAACATTAGTATCTTAACGATGTGCATAATAAAGTAATTGCAACTCTCTGCCTTTTATTATACTTCCCTGAGAATGTTTTCTCTCTTTCTTGATGTCATTGGCTACTGGCCATGTCTCTGCTTTACTGCCGTCAGTTACTGCACTGCCTACTGCACCATATACTGCATTAACTACTGCATTATTTATTGCTTAACTACATTTATTTGTTAGTTGATCTAAAGGCAAAAATTGTAATCTGTAGATAAGTCTGTTTATTGGGGTATTTACCACTAGCTAATCATCAATTTGCAGCTATACCTCCTTCTAAAAAGAGCAACAATAGAACAATTGAGGTGATGGAGTGACATTTAGAATGAACTCTCTATCTAGAATGTACAGAACTCTCTACCTAGAATGTACAGAACTCTCTACCTAGAATGTACAGAACTCTCTATCTAGAATGTACAGAACTCTCTACCTAGAATGTACAGAACTCTCTATCTAGAATGTACAGAACTCTCTATCTAGAATGTACAGAATTCCTCTCTATCTAGAATGTACAGAACTCTCTATCTAGAATGTACAGAACTCTCTACCTAGAATGTACAGAACTCTCTACCTAGAATGTGCAGAACTCTCTACCTAGAATGTGCAGAACTCTCTACCTAGAATGTGCAGAACTCTCTACCTAGAATGTGCAGAACTCTCTACTTAGAATGTGCAGAACTCTCTACCTAGAATGTGCAGAACTCTCTACCTAGAATGTGCAGAACTCTCTACTTAGAATGTGCAGAACTCTCTACTTAGAATGTGCAGAACTCTCTACTTATAATGTGCAGAACTCTCTACTTAGAATGTGCAGAACTCTCTACCTAGAATGTGCAGAACTCTCTACCTAGAATGTGCAGAACTCTCTACCTAGAATGTGCAGAACTCTCTACCTAGAATGTGCAGAACTCTCTACCTAGAATGTGCAGAACTCTCTACCTAGAATGTGCAGAACTCTCTACCTAGAATGTGCAGAACTCTCTACCTAGAATGTGCAGAACTCTCTACCTAGAATGTGCAGAACTCTCTACTTAGAATGTGCAGAACTCTCTACCTAGAATGTACAGAACTCTCTAGAATAATATTAGAGATAATCACAGTTCATTTCACTCATTTTCTTTTCTTTTTCAGTGCCAAATCATCCCCAGTTCAACCTCCACTGAACTTCAACGAAACAAACTGAAAACAAACGACATTTTGTTGCGAGATAAACCCTCAGCGAGTTTCAAGTGCAAACCAATTCTGCTGAGTCATTGTGAGTGACTTTGTAACTGCTTTTGACTCATTCATTGAGTCAAACATTAGTGGTGAGCAGACTCGTTCTCTCAGACTGTTTATCCCGTCAGCGCCGTGCGTATCAAGGATTCACGCCACTACGGTCGGAGTCGAGCTTTCGGCACCGACAAGTAAGCTACATTGATATTAATATTTACAATAGTTTACAAATATTAATAAAGGAATTAATCTGAATACCTGACGATATGAATATAAATGCTCTGTGCCATTTGCCCAATCTCGAGAATTCGCTGCGCGGTTTCAATCCCCATTAACCCCCTAATACCGAGCGTGCTTTAATACATTCATTGTATTTATTATGGAATCGGAAACTGATATACGTGTAAAGGGGATGTTGTCGCCCTCTCCCCAAACCCCCCTGCCAGGTCACTAAACAATAATGAAGTGTTGTGCAGTACAGCAAACTAGCGGATACAACAAACTACATAACGGCCATTTATGTTGAGTTTCAAAATAATATCCATTTATAAATAAATATATGAAAATTACTTTGAAATTTTCAATATAATTAGCTGTTAAGTAGTTTGCTGTATCCGCTAGTTTGCTGTACTGCACAACACTTCATAATTGTTTATTGATCTGGCAAGGGGGTTCTAGGCTGGCATTAGATGGTCAAAGGGGCTTAGTAACGCGCAGCGCATTCTCGAGATTGTGGAATTTGCGCATAACATATTGACGAGTGTCTGTAGTTTGATTTAGACGAGTGGCAATATATAATATATTTATCATATATATCATATATATCCAGGCCCCCAATCACCGAAGCGGTGGTTGCCTCTGTACCCCCATCCCCCCACCTATACCTTCACAACGGCCGGACCCCTGGAGGTCCTATGTCTTACGGCATCACCGGGACCCCTGCATATGTGTGGACCCCCGACCAAGAATCGGTGGCATCTGGCTTTACCACAGACCAAGCGAGCATATACGCATCTTTACAACGACAACCCAACGCACACAGAGTGCAACGGTATGTTGCAACCAGTTGTGTCTTTAGTAACTAACTAGAGATGGTAGTTAGTGAGGCACTGAGAACACTTTGATGATTCTTTGATTTAGTTACTAGAACTTAGCTTATACTCTTATTCATTTACCACCACTAATTGAATATAGTAAATATTGACTAGAGTAATTACTGCTACCCCTCTAGAGCTGTGTGAGGGCTGTCATGTATTTCGCACTGTTTTGATGCGCTGAAGTAGCTACTTTGTGTTTGGTATTAACAACTACAAACATTCTTTACACTAACTTAGAAGAGTTTAACTCGTTTGCAATGCATTTTAATCTCATCGATCCAGACAGGTTTTATTAGTTATTATTAGTATTATTCTAACGAGTTGGCAATTATTTTCTTTACGTTCCTCTATCTTTTCGAAATGTTGATATCCATTTAATGTTGTAGATCTGGCAGACTCTACCAGCCTGTTAGTAGCAACGGTGGCCTTAACCAGTCGGGTAACCACACCTACCAGCGACTGCACCATCCACGCACTAAACCTTCGTACGTGTCCCTCAGGGGCGTCAATGGTGGAGCATCCACCCCCAACACTCTTAAGCGACAACCACAGCAAAGGCAAGTAGCTACAACTATCAAACTATTGCCTTTGCATATGAATGGTGCGCTAGAACTCTTCTATAGAGTATGTAGAGTCATGAGTAAGGAAGTAGCCTCTATAGCCATTAAATGTCATTACTTTTCTAAATAACTAATGGCCTTTCATGATAGACTAAATAAAAAAAATTCACTAGGTATAGAGGCTATGTCCTTCTCAGGACACTACATTCACTATACAGGATTTCATTATAGTGAAGTTTAATATAAATTACAAGAGAGAGAATATATGATTTGACTACTATTTTTTCCTATATGATCGATATGTGGAACTGTTCGATCTTACCCCACCTATAGTTTTACCAGTCTCTGCATTATCTATTGCTCTAGTAGTGATTGGAGGTAGCTAATATTTAAAAATGTATATAAAAGTTAGAGACTAAGTAACTACATTAGGAAGATTTGGAGGTAATATAAAGTATAGTATATAAAAGTTTAGAACTTTAAACTATAACTACCTGTATAAAGATAATATTTATTAGTTTCCTTCCCCCCACAGACGATATAGCGAGATGACGGCAGGTGGAGGAGGTGATATCAATGGGGGTGATCTGATAGAGGTGCAGATTATCCCCCAGGATGATAACTGGGGTGACAACACCACAGCTATCACAGGCAACACCTCCGTCAGGTCGGAGAGCTTCCAGGTAACTATAGCGGTGCTATGACTGATGTGTTAGTTAGTTTGATAGGAGTTGCTTAGGGTCTGAGGTAGACCAAAGAATGCAATAGTTCAGTTGTACCTACCACAGTCACCAAATTATTACCTCTTACTTTGTATAGATTAGATATCAAATAAGACGGCCGGAGGTGTTTTTTTTTCACGATGGGTTTGCTTATCAATTCAATTTAGCTTATATCAAGTGACATGCATCCAAGTCAATCGTTGGCTAAAAGAGTACATTCCAGGAACCAATCCCCATTGCCTCTATCCTGAAGATGTCTGTGGTGAATGGAAGAGAAGGGGGTTGGCGTCCCTTGATATCTAAACTATTGGTAGCTAATTTGGATTCTTATTTTCATTTTTACCATGCTTTCATTTTTAACGTTACATCAGTTTTAGAGGATAGCACTAGGGTTATGCTCTTCAACTACGAGGTCTTAGATTTTGTGTTAGGTAGGTTCGTTGTATTCATATACTATCACCTCTTGGTCATCTTTTTTCGTCACATTCCTTGGTAAGTGACTGGGTTTCACGAAGTAGCTTTTCTTCAACCATGAGCTTGTCACCGACGGTGGTAGGTGACTTTATTCATTAAGCCACTTTCCTTCCTGACTGCTTCTTGGTACCTTGTATTTAATTTTCTTTTGAAGTCAGCGATATCATCCTGAGTTGTTAAATAAATCTTTAAACCCATTCACTAATTGTTGAATTAATCTTTAGAGTTATATATTACTCATTCAATTCGTTTAATTTTGTTATCTATCAGATATGTAAAGCAAGTGTTTTTTTCACTCACAGGACCTAGCCATCATTCCTAGAGATCACGAGGCTAGTGCATCCTTCGTATGTTCCCGATATGCAGGCTCAGCAGTGTGTGCCTTCATAGCGCTATTTGCCTTCATAAGGTGAGTGTGTGTGCCTTCATAGCGCTATTTGCCTTCATAAGGTGAGTGTGTGTGCCTTCATAGCGCTATTTGCCTTCATAAGGTGAGTGTGTGTGCCTTCATAGCGCTATTTGCCTTCATAAGGTGAGTGTGTGTGCCTTCATAGCGCTATTTGCCTTCATAAGGTGAGTGTGTGTGCCTTCATAGCGCTATTTGCCTTCATAAGGTGAGTGTGTGTGCCTTCATAGCGCTATTTGCCTTCATAAGGTGAGTGTGTGTGCCTTCATATCGCTATTTGCCTTCATAAGGTGAGTGTGTGTGCCTTCATAGCGCTATTTGCCTTCATAAGGTGAGTGTGTGTGCCTTCATAGCGCTATTTGCCTTCATAAGGTGAGTCTGTGTGCCTTCATATCGCTATTTGCCTTCATAAGGTGAGTGTGTGTGCCTTCATAGCAACTCTAATCTATCACTTTAATTAATGGAGAGTAGTAGCTGCATCCTAAAAAATTATGAAAAACAAATCAATGATCATCATATTCTTCTTCTTGAGAGTTGCTGGACAGACTTTAGAAATATAATAAATGGGAAATTGTAAATTCTACAAACAGTATTTAGTCTTCTAAACAATCTTTAAACTTGTTATGATTCTAACCATTCACGTGATTGGTAAATATGGCCCATATGCTAGTGTTCACAATGTGCTTTCACTGTCCACTATTCTATAATAGGCTTATCATGACAACAGAATTCTGAATTTGATATTGATGGACTTGTGAACTAATTGAAAGATTTTGGATTCACACCAGACTTGTAGCAAGTAGAGGAGTAAATGAATGAAATGCGGTGCGACAGAGCAATGTTTTTTTTATGAATTATACCATCATCACAGTGGATAGGTAACACTGTCCTCAATATCACTAACATAGACTAGTGAATAACTACCAATTGAATATAATATCGTCACCTTCTCTTTCAGTCCCATCCTGATGGTACTGGTGCCCCGTTTACCCGCCATGGGTCTCAAGAGGGACCAACTGGAGTGTGACGCAGAGTGTGACGGACTGCTCATCAGCTTCTCTTTCAAACTGCTACTGCTGCTACTTAGCACATGGGCTATTTTCTGCAGGTGGGGCTGATTATTTTATAGTAAACTTTTTGAGATTTACTTCACTTTGGGTTCAAATATTTTATCTCATTTCACTATTTACGCAATCTCTGCAGTTTGCTCATGTTGTACCTTATCCCTTCAGGCAGCCCAGAGCCACTCTGCCCCGCATCTTCATCTACAGGGCCCTGATATCCCTACTGGTGTTCCTCTTCACCTTCAGCTATTGGCTGTTCTACGTGGTGAGGGTTCTGGAGGACCTCGATCAGGTAACTAACTCTTTAGTGGATACGAGATGGAATAGTTATGGGGAACCTTTAAAGAAACTTTTTCGGTTTAAGCAATATTTGTACAGCACTAACATTAGCTTTCGTTTACTAGGTTCAGTTCAGCAGCATCGTCAAGTTCTCCGTTTCTCTGGTAGATGCGCTTCTCTTCATTCAGATTTTCGCAGTTATTCTACTAGTGCTGAGGCAGGCCTCTCCCCAGTACTGCATCAAGGTGCTCAGGTCACCAGACGGACACAGCTGGTGAGTGATTGGGTGATGTGCAATAGCACTAGGTACCCTTAAATTCACTAGTATATTCATTAATTAAATTGTTATGGTATTTTAGGTACTTGTACAGTCTGATAATGAAGATGTATAATTTGGTAAAATCCTAGGTCGCGTCCGTAACTAGGAACCGATCCAAATTCCCCCTTCCTAGTTCATGTCCCTAATTGATTTTGGGACTTGAACTAGATCTGAAACGTCCTAGTTTAGGTACCTATTTCATTGGTATTTTTTTTACAATTTAATTTATATATTAACAAATAATAAAATATCGCAATTTTCCTTAGCTACGCGAACTATGAATTTACTCTTTGTCTTACTGATTCAATGTTGTTTTTGTTTTAGTTGGTACAACATTGGTCAGCTGAGTGTTCAAAGGACTGCTGTGTGGGTACTGGAGAAGTACTACCAAGACTTCCCAGTGTACAACCCCTACTTGGATAGGATACCCAGCAAGAAGACTAAGGGTCACAATGGCACCTCTTTCAAGTACTACGATGTGGATGGCTCTATTGGCGGATCTGAGGTTAGTTAGTGACTCTTGTATTCATTTCTTTGAGGCTAAGAGTTAGTACTTAGCTACTTAAATTAGAATGCATTCAACTACAGTATGTGATATAGGTTTTATTTGAATGAAAATGCCTAAATGGTTCAAGATAATTTCCCCCAGCAAAAATTCCACCAGGAAAGTTCCACTACGGAATATTTCTCCGCTAAAAAATACCACCGCATAATAATGGAATTCATTTAGATTAATTATGACATTATATATATAACTGATTTCAAAATAATTAGCTAAGTGCTTTTGTTGGTTGTAACGACATTTTATGTGTTAGGCCCATACTATACTGGCAGTTCCACCGCCGCTGTGCTACTGCCCTGTTTACGGATCTTCAATTAATCACGGTTAAATTAATGGAAAAGCAAAGTTGCATAGTATACTGGCGGTGCTGCCGCCTTGGCAGTCTGCGTTGCTACGGCGCTAGGCGGTGGCACCGCATCTGGACGCGTTACCACTGCTTGCAAAGTACACTGGGCAGTTTCACAGCAGCAGTCAAAGTATAAGTACATACACAGACCAGTTTAAATGTAGTAGAAATGTAAATATTTTTTGTATATAATTCTTAACATAAATTTTAATTTACTATATACATATATATTTATTTACATAAATTTTTATTAGATACATTTTTTTTATAGCTACATTTTTTAGCTACATAATTTTTTTAAATTATATAAAAAAAATTTCTGTCACTATTGATTCCCCATTAATTTTGAATCAACATTCAATTTCTATTGAAACCCCGTCTTTTATAACGGGGAAAGTATACTAGTTTTAAATATATAGCAACTGTTGGTACGTTAACGTGGTATCAATCATTCTTACTACATCTCGCTATTGCATTATTTCTGATGTTATTATTAGGTATATTTTAAGGTATCTCCTAAAGCTAAAATTATATTTTTGTGATGGTAAATATTCACATTCCTTCATTGTTTCAATATATTTACATATAATCTCATATAGACCTAATTCATTTTTGTATAATTTGAACATTTTCGTTTTTTTGTCGATCACAGTTCTCGCCAAAAACCAAACATTCCGCTGCTCTAAAAGTTAGCTTTTTATAAAAGCTAAAAATTAGCTTTTTATATTGCTCTAGAAATGAGCTTGTAGAATAATTAAAATAATCGTTAATCTTATAGAGCTGTGTGCATACTTCATATTTTTTCAGTCAATTTATACCTATAACTGAATAGAGTTGTAAATTTATTATTTTTAGAATAACAGCAGAATTCTTGCGACAGAAAACTAAAACTCAAATAGGTACCTATAGGTTGATATATGACCAATAGAAAATTTAGAAGAATCACTCACTTGCATAGCCTACATCCCTAACATTTTTATAATAATCTGTAATGTCAATTGATGTTTAAAACACTTTATACACTGCAAAACGTATCTGGCGTGGTTTCACAGCCCAGTATACTTTGCAAGCGGTGAGAACGTGGCAGAAATGCCGCATTCTCACCGCCTAGTATACTTTGGATTTTAAGAAGCAGTAGCACCGCGGCGGTTGAACTGCCAGTATAGTATGGGCCTCAGCTAAATGGAGGACTGTATACTAGAGTATAGTCCTACTAACTGTCAGACATTTCCTAGTGGAATGCCCATCAAGCGACAATATATGCAACACCCGACTGCTACAATTTGACCGAAACCAATAAATTGAAGCTACTGATTAGAAATTGTAATCATCCCAACATGAATAATCTCCTACAATATTTGCAAAGAATTAACTTGCTTGATAAAATATAAACCATAACCAATATACCCTGAACATGTGTAAACTCAGCAACCACAGTGTAGCGAGAAAACTGATGAGTACTTGCTAGCAAACCAATCTGCCTCCCATTAGCTAAAGGGTTAAGTAATTATAAGTTGCTATAGGTTAGAAGTACCACTCTTGGTGAAACCATAGATTGCATTTATCATGCATTACTTAGAGTAAAAAAAATTCACTATCAAATCTAACCAGGGGGGACACATCCCCTATCCTGGTCCCCAATTGGACTGCTAACCTAACCTTCTACATTCAACATTTTAGGGCATCATTCCACTGAATCTAAGATGAAATATATGAGTAAGTTTTTTATTTAAAATGGTAGGAATTTCCTCTTCTGGGCATTTAACGCTGGTGGAACTTTCCGCGTGGTAATTTACCGGCCACGTGACTAAATAGCTGTGTCTCACTAATTAGCAATATTTCATCTTATGTTCTCTATCTTTTCCCTAGCCTCAAATATTTTCTTTTCTTTATCTAATTAATATTTTCTTTCTTATTATCCCATTAGGGTCAAACCCGAGCAGTACTAACTGCTAGTGCTCGTCGTCGTGACTCCTCCCATAACGAGCGTTTTTACGAGGAGAGTGAGTACGAGAAGAGGGTGAGGAAGAGGAGAGCGAGACTGATCACCGCAGCAGAGGAGTCATTCACACACATCAAGAGAATGACAGAAGAGCATGGTGAGTAGTTAGTGAAAATAGGGTAATGATTTATCGGTCAGTTTCACATCTTCAGTCATATAAGAAAAACACATTTAGATAATAATTATTATTTTAATCAAATTAAATAATTATTATTTTAATCAAATTAAATAATTATTATTATATCGTTACCTACACATTATCTCGCATTTTGAAAATTGTCCCTAGTCTTGTTGATCTAAAGGTTTATCTGGCGCTAACCCTTTACTCACAAATGTTAGATAGTTGCTTTTCCTTATTTTCCCTAGAATTACTCTAATTACAATTTGTCCCATTAGGTCCCACTCAGCCAATGAGTCCCCAGGAGGCGGCCCAATCCATCTTTCCCTCCCTGGCCCGTGCCCTGCAGAAGTACCTGAAGGTGACCCGGCAGCAGCCCCGGCACAGTCTGGAGTCAATCATGGCCCACCTGTCTGTGTGCCTAGCTCACGATATGAGCCCCAGAGCCTTTCTGGAGAAGTACCTTCACGCCACACCTGTCATGCAGGTAAGAAACACACTCTAGCACAGTAGTTACATTCGGTGACTTTACTGTCGTTGATGCTGCTTGTAACTTCTCACATTTTTATTCATGTAACTTGTTGCTATTTCTTTTTAATCACGGTATGATTACTACATTTTCCACTTCCCCCTTTAATTTTCTCCCCTCCCCCAGAATGACCAGGAGGTGCGGGGTGTTCAGTCCTGGGGGCTGGTGTGTGAACAGCTGCTCTCCCGTCAGATATCGTCAGGAACAGTCTTCCAGCTGAGACAGAATGACGTGTCGCTGTTGTGCTGCGTGCAGAAAATACCTCACTTTAACCTCTCTGAGGAAATTATACACCCAAAGAGTAACAAGTTTGTACTCAGACTCAACTCTGAGACAAGTGTGTAACTCACCTCAAGAGTAACCAGTTGTACTAACTCTGAGACAAGTGTCTAACTCACCTCAAGAGTAACAAGTTTGTACTCAGACTCAACTCTGAGACAAGTGTCTAACTCACCTCAAGAGTAACCAGTTGTACTAACTCTGAGACAAGTGTCTAACTCACCTCAAGAGTAACCAGTTGTACTAACTCTGAGACAAGTGTGATGACGGTGATATCCAATCTTTTTCTGCCTTATGTATCATATATTTTAGGCTCAGTGACTTCATCTATAGTTTGCAGCTTCTTCTCAGTGTAACTAAAGAGAGCGCTAATGTTTTCAACTGTAGAATAATTACGAGTGTAAATGCGGTGCTAAATAGCCCCTTGTGATGAGTGTAAATATTTTCTGTGGCATTTCATTTCTTATTTCATGTTGGAAGTAATTTAGATTCAAATAAATTTTACCACAATACTCTCCCACCCAAGATTATTTTTAGTGTAAATAATTAAATATTAAGACTATTAATAAGTTATGTATTTATTAAGCTGATTATTGTATAAATTTAGTTCAGAAATGTTAAGAGATGTGAAGTTAGATAAGTTATGTGCATACAGCACAAAAACCTAATTGTATGCATATCTTGTAATAAAGTGTAAGATTAACTACTCATTTCATTATTTCTAGTTTGTATTGGGAAATAAAAGACTTGAAGTAACTTGGTAAGTGTGTACAATCTATTTCTACAGAGTTATGTTCAGGCGTATAAAGAACCCTGGAAATTCAGTTCTTAAGAATATACGAAAATAACAATAGATACAAATGATGAACCTAGGGAACCAGTTTTAGTGATCCTTGTAACTTTATACAATGTTAATTTATTAAGAAGTGTTCTTAACCAATGCCTGGTGGCCTGAGAATGAGTTAAAAATTAGGGACTTAAAAAAGGAAAATAAGAACTAAAATATGTTATGCACAGTGTTCATGGATGCAGTAAAGTTACTTGGAGACAGACCTTTAACAGTTGTTAATGTAATTGAACCATGGAGCAACTTAAATAAGATGTAAAGTACTAAATTCTAAAGACCAAGTGACCTAGTAAGATGTTTCTGTTTATTGGTAAGATGGAGAACAAAGAGACTACTCCACTGTTTCTTAGGATTACATTTGGCACCGAGTCTCTTTATTTGTCCAAAGTTTACAGAATTAAAGTAAGGAGTTGAAAATTAGTCCAGTAGTTAAATACTAACTCTATAAGGCACGTAGATACACCAATAATATTTACAAACTTTACAATATACTTTTTAATTTTAGTCGATAAAGCTACACTGTTTTAGACCATTTAATATGGAGGAATCATTTCTAGCTCTAGTTGTATTGTCACCAGTTGTCATCTAGCAGATCAGAATCTTTGTGTTAGGCTATAGATGTTACATTACCGTTTGCAAGGCAAGACATGGGCTCACAACTTAAATTTGATTAGGCTAATTAGGTGGTAATTAACTGAACAAAGTATTAACATTACTGGCATTTAGTTTATTCACATCTAACTTATCACTTATAGGAAAATAAACTTAACGAAAGTTTCTTCATTGCACTACAAACACCGAAATGAACAGGACTCTGGTATAGTTTCTGACAGTTCACCACTAAGTTTTATCTGTACACATTGCTAGAATTATTCACTCTGCGTAGATAGAGTATCTAGTGCTTCTAGAGGCTGTTTTTGGCCGTTCAACACCCAGTGTTCTCCTGGAAAGTCTGTCTCCTCTGGTGGAAAGGTCAGATCTGCTCCTCCTAGGGCTTCCACTGTCACCAAAAGCAGTCTTGAAATATCTGAATTTTGAGAAGTCTTGTCGAGAAGGTCCCGTGAAGATGCGCCTTGGTTTTATCGTAGTGTCATCATTCTTCACTCTTTGCCTAGTTCTTCTTCGCCCTCCAAGAGATCCATTTTTCAATCTTCTGGATGGAGAAGACACTCTGGTAGCTGTGACTCTCGCTGAAGAACTTTTACTGGTGCTCTTGGAGGGAGAGTTTATGAGTACTGGTTTCGGTACCACCTTCCTCCTTCTACCAATGGCCTTGACTTGGCCGGAGTAAGTGCTCTTCTCACTGGTAGAACTGAAGCTATAAGATTTACTGGGGGTGGAGTCCCTCTGCCAGTCTATGTAGGCAAATGGATCTTCAGAGTCGGGTACAGAAAATAGGTCTGATGCTTTGAATTCCTTGACATTGGCGTACACTGATGGTTTCTGTGTCGAGTATTGTTCGTTAGGAGGAAGAGGATTTACCAGTGCCCTCGGTGTGGTGACTTTAATTGGGGTGCTGCTTGATTTACTCTTCACGTAATGGGGGATGGTGGAGGGTTCCTGCTCAGGGTAGTCAGGAGTGGTCGAAGGTTGCTGTACAGAGAAGTAACCATATTTAGGAGTAGATTCTTCATACCTAGGAGATGATATTTCTAGTCTAGAGGAAGTACTGCTAATTGACACGACTGGTTTACCAACAGCAAAGGTAGCTTCAAACGGATGAACGAAAGCAGAAGGCGCTGAAGTTGTGGTAGCTGCAGAAGTTGTGGTTGTTTGTTCGGTAGTAGAAATAATTTTCTCCTTTGAGTCGCGGGTAGGTAGACTATTCTGACTATTCAGGAGAGGCTGAACAACAGATCTTCCTAGAATAGGATTCGTCTCAAAGTTCCTACTTCTTCCATCTCTGGCTGACTCGTAGGCAGGATAATCATAAGAGTCTGCCTGCTGCTTATTTGTCTCATAGTGAAGGCGAACATCGTCTACAGGTGGTGTGGAGGTAGGTGGGGCACTGGAGGTGGTGGAAGTGATTGCCCACTGGTCTTTGCCACTATCTCTGCCAGTAGATGTCTCAGGGGCCTTGCATTCGGTCTCCCACCAGCTGGCACAAATGAAGTTCATCTGGTCGAAAATTGTGTTGTTTGGACAGAGGAATCTGTGGTCATTCACCTGAAAAAGAAAATATTTATAAAGTATGATATATTAAATGCGTATAGGCCAAAAATAAAAATCAAATAATTAATAATTACAATTAAAAGTAAACTAGAAGTAGTGATTGAGCTATAAAGAAATATAGGAGTGGAGTAAGTTTCATCCATTAAAAAGTGGAACTATAGCCTATAAATATTCAACATTTAAGGTGTTTCTGTGTGTACGGACATCATGTGCGTGTGTGTATATATTATGTGTATGTTAATTATGTGTGTGTATATTATGTGTGTGTGTGTGTGTCAGACAGTGGGAGGTTAAAGCGTGACAACTCAGTGTGGGCACGAAACAATTAAAGAGAAAATAGTACAGTGTAAATGGAGTGGAGTACAGTGTAATAAATGGAGTGGAGTACAGTGTAAATGGAGTGAAGTACAGTGTAATAAATGGAGTGGAGTACAGTGTAATAAATGGAGTGGAGTACAGTGTAATAAATGGAGTGGAGTACAGTGTAATAAATGGAGTGGAGTACAGTGTAAATGGAGTGGAGTACAGTGTAATAAATGGAGTGGAGTACAGTGTAAATGGAGTGGAGTACAGTGTAAATGGAGTGGAGTACAGTGTAATAAATGGAGTGGAGTACAGTGTAAATGGAGTGGAGTACAGTGTAATAAATGGAGTGGAGTACAGTGTAATAAATGGAGTGGAGCACAGTGTAATAAATGGAGTGGAGTACAGTGTAAATGGAGTGGAGTACAGTGTAATAAATGGAGTGGAGTACAGTGTAATAAATGGAGTGGAGTACAGTGTAAATGGAGTGGAGTACAGTGTAATAAATGGAGTGGAGTACAGTGTAAATGGAGTGGAGTACAGTGTAAATGGAGTGGAGTACAGTGTAATAAATGGAGTGGAGTACAGTGTAAATGGAGTGGAGTACAGTGTAAATGGAGTGGAGTACAGTGTAATAAATGGAGTGGAGTACAGTGTAATAAATGGAGTGGAGTACAGTGTAAATGGAGTGGAGTACAGTGTAATAAATGGAGTGGAGTACAGTGTAAATGGAGTGGAGTACAGTGTAAATGGAGTGGAGTACAGTGTAATAAATGGAGTGGAGTACAGTGTAAATGGAGTGGAGTACAGTGTAATAAATGGAGTGGAGTACAGTGTAAATGGAGTGGAGTACAGTGTAATAAATGGAGTGGAGTACAGTGTAATAAAGGGACTGGAGTACAGTGTAGTAAAATGAGTACACAGTGTAATAAAATGAGTACACAGTGTAATAAAATGAGTTCACAGTGTAATAAAATGAGTACACAGTGTAATAAAATGAGTACACAGTGTAATAAAATGAGTTCACAGTGTAATAAAATGAGTACACAGTGTAGTAAAATGAGTTCACAGTGTAATAAAATGAGTTCACAGTGTAATAAAATGAGTTCACAGTGTAGTAAAATGAGTTCACTTTACTACACTCACTGCGTCGTCAGTTTTATTTCTCTAGCTCATTTCTTCTCTTTCTCTCGCATTAATTGCAGTGATTAATGAGTAGTTACTCAGAAAGTGAAAATAGTCCCTTGGCTGTTATTGTAAAGAAGGGAAAGGTGCTATAAATTAGCACAATATTAATGAAATACATTGACATAAGTGATGTACACTCTTCTAGCCACACTCACGGTGTGTGAATGAAAGTAAACACACGCACACACAACCTAAACACTCACGGAATGGACACACTGAAAAATGGGCCTGAGCTGTGCTGAATGCATTGTAATAAATTGTTTGCATGCAATAAATTATTCTATTTTCTAAGAAAATTTGAATATATAACTTAATTCATGTTTAAAGTAGATATTTTTTCGTTGCAAAGATGCATGTTGCAAGAAAATAGGAAGGAAGAGGCAGACCTTGGGTAGGATTGTCACTGACTGCAATTAAGGTGTACAGGTATAACCAGGGATGAGAAAATACTCAGGGTTATTTCTCTGCTCCTACCAGTCTATCTAGTGGGTACTGGTACTAGCAACTACCAGTCTATCTAGTGGGTACTGGTACTAACAACTACCAGTCTATCTAGTAGGTACTGGTACTAGTAAATACCAGTCTATCCAATGGGTACTGGTACTAACAACTACCAGTCTATCCAATGGGTACTGGTACTAACAACTACCAGTCTATCTAGTAGGTACTGGTACTAGTAACTACCAGTCTATCCAATGGGTACTGGTACTAACAACTACCAGTCTATCCAATGGGTACTGGTACTAACAACTACCAGTCTATCCAATGGGTACTGGTACTAGCAACTACCAGTCTATCTAGTGGGTACTGGTACTA
The DNA here is from genome assembly GCA_947561585.1 of Caprella mutica. NCBI lineage: Eukaryota > Metazoa > Arthropoda > Malacostraca > Amphipoda > Caprellidae > Caprella > Caprella mutica. The sequence continues at coordinate 89,043 of CANNZV010000834.1, read as the reverse complement.
GCAACTACCAGTCTATCTAGTGGGTACTGGTACTAGCAACTACCAGTCTATCTAGTGGGTACTGGTACTAGCAACTACCAGTCTATCTAGTAGGTACTGGTACTAGTAACTACCAGTCTATCCAATGGGTACTGGTACTAACAACTACCAGTCTATCCAATGGGTACTGGTACTAACAACTACCAGTCTATCCAATGGGTACTGGTACTAGCAACTACCAGTGAGTACTGGTACTAGCAACTACTAGTCTATCTAGTGGGTACTGGTACTAGCAACTACCAGTCTATCCAATGTGTACTGGTACTAACAACTACCAGTCTATCCAATGGGTACTGGTACTAACAACTACCAGTCTATCCTATGGGTACTGGTACTAGCAACTACCAGTGAGTACTGGTACTAGCAACTACCAGTCTATCTAGTGGGTACTGGTACTAGCAACTACCAGTCTATCTAGTGGGTACTGGTACTAGCAACTACCAGTCTATCCAATGGGTACTGGTACTAGCAACTACCAGTGAGTACTGGTACTAGCAACTACCAGTCTATCTAGTGGGTACTGGTACTAGCAACTACCAGTCTATCTAGTGGGTACTGGTACTAGCTACTACCAGTCTATCCAATGGGTACTGGTACTAGCAACTACCAGTCTATTCAATGGGTACTGGTACTAGCAACTACCAGTCTATCTAGTGGGTACTGGTACTAGCAACTACCAGTCTATCTAGTAGGTACTGGTACTAGTAACTACCAGTCTATCCAATGGGTACTGGTACTAACAACTACCAGTCTATCCAATGGGTACTGGTACTAACAACTACCAGTCTATCCAATGGGTACTGGTACTAACAACTACCAGTCTATCCAATGGGTACTGGTACTAGCAACTACCAGTGAGTACTGGTACTAGCAACTACCAGTCTATCTAGTGGGTACTGGTACTAGCAACTACCAGTCTATCTAGTGGGTACTGGTACTAGCAACTACCAGTCTATCTAGTGGGTACTGGTACTAGCAACTACCAGTTTATCTAGTAGGTACTGGTACTAGTAACTACCAGTCTATCCAATGGGTACTGGTACTAACAACTACCAGTCTATCCAATGGGTACTGGTACTAACAACTACCAGTCTATCCAATGGGTACTGGTACTAGCAACTACCAGTGAGTACTGGTACTAGCAACTACTAGTCTATCTAGTGGGTACTGGTACTAGCAACTACCAGTCTATCCAATGGGTACTGGTACTAACAACTACCAGTCTATCCAATGGGTACTGGTACTAACAACTACCAGTCTATCCAATGGGTACTGGTACTAGCAACTACCAGTGAGTACTGGTACTAGCAACTACCAGTCTATCTAGTGGGTACTGGTACTAGCAACTACCAGTCTATCTAGTGGGTACTGGTACTAGCAACTACCAGTCTATCCAATGGGTACTGGTACTAGCAACTACCAGTGAGTACTGGTACTAGCAACTACCAGTCTATCTAGTGGGTACTGGTACTAGCAACTACCAGTCTATCCAATGGGTACTGGTACTAGCAACTACCAGTGAGTACTGGTACTAGAAACTACCAGTCTATCTAGTGGGTACTGGTACTAGCAACTACCAGTCTATCCAATGGGTACTGGTACTAGCAACTACCAGTCTATCCAATGGGTACTGGTACTAGCAACTACCAGTCTATCCAATGGGTACTGGTACTAGCAACTACCAGTCTATCCAATGGGTACTGGTACTAGCAACTACCAGTCTATCCAATGGGTACTGGTACTAGCAACTACCAGTCTATCCAATGGGTACTGGTACTAGCAACTACCAGTCTATCCAATGGGTACTGGTACTAGCAACTACCAGTCTATCCAATGGGTACTGGTACTAGCAACTACCAGTCTATCCAATGGGTACTGGTACTAGCAACTACCAGTCTATCCAATGGGTACTGGTACTAGCAACTACCAGTCTATCCAATGGGTACTGGTACTAGCAACTACCAGTCTATCCAATGGGTACTGGTACTAGCAACTACCAGTCTATCCAATGGGTACTGGTACTAGCAACTACCAGTCTATCCAATGGGTACTGGTACTAGCAACTACCAGCTCCTTTTTAGTGTATATAAAGGATCCACCAAGTGCTTATTTGTCATATGTATATAGGTACTACCTATAAATATAGGGAATACCTTTATTTAGGGAGTACCTATGTATAGGTAGTACCTATAAATATAGGGAATACCTATATTTAGGGAGTACCTATGTATAGGTAGTACCTATAAATATAGGGAATACCTATATTTAGGGAGTACCTATTTACAGTGCGTACTTTATACAGACGGAGTACCTATATACCCTTTAAAATAAATAACTCAATGAGAGACATAGCCCCTACACTATGGTGACTGTGATTGCCATTTACTCGAAAATGCTGCTAGCGACTGCACAAAATAAACAACTATATTTTGATATACTATAAGAATACTAATTTGAAAGCATTCTAATAGTGCTTGTTATTTTAGCATAACATATTCAATGAATTAACTCCATTTCTAACCAGCAAAGAAGTTAGCAGTGTGTTTATTATTGAAGGGAAGTAACCACGAGCCACAGGTATTTACCGGTGTACTGAGGTAATCAGTCCGGTGTAGCGAGGCTTCCTCTCACTAGAAAGTGATAGTTATTTTTTAAATTATTTGCAATCTTTGGATATGAGAAATACTTACCGTCATCAATCAAAGTGATTAGTAACATGTAACTATCTGACAGTAACGGTACTGTTTGACGGTAACGGTACTGTCTGACGGTATAACGTGAGTTATCAATCTTAATTGATAAATTAATTAAGATGTAACTGTGATTTTTTTAAATTTAATTTCAATTTAATTTTCTACTTGTGATGTTTTCCAATTATTCCAATATTTGCTATTTACATTTTTTCATTTCATTATTCATTAATTGTTTATTTTCCCTCAATTAAATGTCTATTTAAGTTTTAAGTTGGGGATGGATACAAGAAAATGGACTAAAATCACTAAATATTAATTTATTCATTACTGATTATTATTATTGATATTAATTAAGAATTTAAATATTAAGATAGTTCGATAATGAAGTTATACAAATCAAAAAGGGATTTTTCCAGAACAATCATAAATCCTAATACTAAATTAAGAGTCCAGCTTCTAAAGTAATTAAATGACAATGGCTGAAAAAAACACATTTAATTAATACATGTGACCTTTTGTTACGTTGGTTTGTACTCAACTTTAGGTACCCATCCAATGAAAGGAGTGACTAACATCCCTTATGTCTTTACTATTACGTGATCTTTAATTTCTCACTGACTATTCACTTCACCAATACATTTTGCAGATGAGAGAAGGAAACGAGGACAAACGGCTAGAAGTTCAAAAGCCTCCTACTTTTTGAATCATATTAGAAAAAAAGATATATTTATTCTTTATTTTCTTAATGATTTTAAAGTCTTGTGGAAAAAGTAGGAGGAGCTTAGCAAAAAGTCTGGTGGATAGACTCATAAAACCCCGCATGTGTACGGCCCCTTAGAGACAACAGTCTCCCCCTCTCTAGTTTGCCAGGACTCTACCACCTCACGGGTGTGGGGGTATAGGTGGTCTGTGCACTGTTTGAAACTCTGACTGTACAGTCTACTACTAATCAGGTACTAAATACATACATACTGTATACAATACAAGCTTGGCAAGTTGTGTCATAAGTAACACCTGTGCTACGATAGCTACAATGTCAGGTTACCTGTGCTACAATAGCTACAATGTCAGGTTACCTGTGCTACAATAGCTACAATGTCAGGTTACCTGTGCTACAATAGCATGAGAGATTTGACGTCATCAGGGTTGTATCTACCATACACCCTAATACTAGTGAGGACCAGACAAGGTAATACTGGTACTAGTTTGGGTAGAGGGAAGAGCGTGGGAAAAACTAGGAGAGAAGTGAGAGGATGGTGCGATAGGATGGTGTGAGAGGATGGTGCGATAGGATAGTGTGAGAGGATGGTGTGAGAGGATGGTGTGAGAGGAAGGTGTGAGAGGAAGGTGTGAGAGGATGGTGTGAGAGGACGGTGTGAGAGGACGGTGTGAGAGGACAGTGTGAGAGGATGGTGAGAGGATGGTGTGAGAGGACGGTGTGAGAGGATGAGTTATCCCAATAATCACAACAAAGGTACCCTACAATCTTTTCAAAGCTGTTACAAATCATCAACACAACCAATGACAATAAGGTGAATTGGTTGGCTGGTGAATAGCTTCACCCTATCACCATTGTACACAATGACTGAGAGGGTGAGTCAATGTATTGTATGCAAAGAGCAATGCATCTTATTGTACTTTAGTCAATGTACATTGGTGGTAGGTAATTGGCGTTATTAAGCAGACATGGTGCAAAGGCTTCCCTCAGATGATACTTCACTGTCACACACTGAGTGTCTCTACGAGTGCGTTAGTATGTTTGTGTGTGACCTTTGACACATGACCCCATTGTTACGAGGGGAAACACCCCTCACTACCGGTAACAAAAGACTCGGTACAACGGAGACTAAAGAGTTCAAAAGAATAGTCTCTACTATAATGGTAGTATTGTTAGGCACTGTTTTGCAGAACGATAATTTATAGGAAAGAGGTATTCATTGGTGAGAACACGCTTGAAACACGTTAGGGTGAGTGCAGAGACACACGTTAGAGTGAGTGCAGAGACACACGTTAGGGTGAGTGCAGAGAGACACACGTTAGTGTGAGTGCAGAGACTCACGTTAGGGTGAGTGCAGAGAGACACACGTTAGAGTGAGTGCAGAGACACACGTTAGAGTGAGTGCAGAGACACACGTTAGAGTGAGTGCAGAGAGACACACGTTAGTGTGAGTGCAGAGACTCACGTTAGGGTGAGTGCAGAGAGACACACGTTAGAGTGAGTGCAGAGACACACGTTAGAGTGAGTGCAGAGAGACACGTTAGAGTGAGTGCAGAGACACACGTTAGAGTGAGTGCAGAGAGACACACGTTAGAGTGAGTGCAGAGACACACGTTAGAGTGAGTGCAGAGACACACGTTAGAGTGAGTGCAGAGAGACACACGTTAGAGTGAGTGCAGAGACACACGTTAGAGTGAGTGCAGAGACACACGATAGAGTAAGTGCAGAGACACACGTTAGAGTGAGTGCAGAGACACACGTTAGAGTGAGTGCAGAGACACACGATAGAGTAAGTGCAGAGACACACGTTAGGGTGAGTGCAGAGAGACACGTTAGAGTGAGTGCAGAGAGACACGTTAGAGTGAGTGCAGAGACACACGTTAGAGTGAGTGCAGAGAGACACGTTAGAGTGAGTGCAGAGACACACGTTAGAGTGAGTGCAGAGACACACGATAGAGTGAGTGCAGAGAGACACGATAGAGTAAGTGCAGAGACACACGTTAGAGTGAGTGCAGAGAGACACGATAGAGTAAGTGCAGAGACACACGTTAGGGTGAGTGCAGAGAGACACGTTAGAGTGAGTGCAGAGACACACGTTAGAGTGAGTGCAGAGACACACGTTAGAGTGAGTGCAGAGAGACACGTTAGAGTGAGTGCAGAGACACACGATAGAGTGAGTGCAGAGAGACACGATAGAGTAAGTGCAGAGACACACGTTAGAGTGAGTGCAGAGACACACGTTAGAGTGAGTGCAGAGAGACACGTTAGAGTGAGTGCAGAGAGACACGTTAGAGTGAGTGCAGAGTCTTACATTTTCTCAAGCTGTTCTAAGATATTCTGGGAATGAATTGAAAAACCTTGAACTCAAATTACAGAGAATGAAGAGGGAAGAGAGGGGAGAATGAAGAGGGAAGAGAGGGGAGAACGAAGAGGGAAGAGAGGGGAGAATGAAGAGGGAAGAGAGGGGAGAACGAAGAGGGTAGAGAAGGGAGAATGAAGAGGGAAGAGAGGGGAGAACGAAGAGGGAAGAGAGGGGAGAACGAAGAGGGAAGAGAGGGGAGAACGAAGAGGGAAGAGAGGGGAGAACGAAGAGGGAAGAGAGGGGAGAATGAAGAGGGAAGAGAGGGGAGAATGAAGAGGGAAGAGAGGAGATAATGAAGAGGGAAGAGAGGGGAGAATGAAGAGGGAAGAGAGGGGAGAATGAAGAGGAAAGAGAGGGGAGAATGAAGAGGAAAGAGAGGGGAGAATGAAGAGGAAGAGAGGGGAGAATGAAGAGGAAGAGAGGGGAGAATTAAGAGGAAGAGATGGGAGAATGAAGAGGGAAGAGATGGGAGAATGAAGAGGGAAGAGATGGGAGAATGAAGAGGGAAGAGAGGGGAGAACGAAGAGGGGGGAGAATGAAGAGGGAAGAGAGGGGAGAATGAAGAGGGAAGAGAGGGGAGAATGAAGAGGGAAGAGAGGGGAGAATGAAGAGGGAAGAGAGGGGAGAATGAAGAGGGAAGAGAGGGGAGAATGAAGAAGGAAGAGAGGGGAGAATGAAGAGGGTAGAGAGGGGAGAATGAAGAGGGTAGAGAGGGGAGAACGAAGAGGGAAGAGAGGGGAGAATGAAGAGGGAAGATGGGGGGAATGAAGAGGGAAGAGAGGGGAGAATGAAGAGGGAAGAGAGGGGAGAATGAAGAGGGAAGAGAGGGGAGAATGAAGAGGGAAGAGAGGGGAGAATGAAGAGGGAAGAGAGGGGAGAATGAAGAGGGAAGAGAGAGGAGAATGAAGAGGGAAGAGAGGGGAGAATGAAGAGGATAGAGAGGGGAGAATGAAGAGGGTAGAGAGGGGAGAATGAAGAGGGTAGAGAGGGGAGAATGAAGAGGGAAGAGAGGGGAGAATGAAGAGGGAAGAGAGGGGAGAATGAAGAGGGAAGAGAGGGGAGAATGAAGAGGGAAGAGAGGGGAGAATGAAGAGGGAAGAGAGAGGAGAATGAAGAGGGAAGAGAGGGGAGAATGAAGAGGGTAGAGAGGGGAGAATGAAGAGGATAGAGAGGGGAGAATGAAGAGGGTAGAGAGGGGAGAATGAAGAGGGTAGAGAGGGGAGAATGAAGAGGGAAGAGAGGGGAGAATGAAGAGGGAAGAGAGGGGAGAATGAATATGGTTCATTTAACTACTCAATCCCTAGGTACTACTGTTCCCTCATCAATCGACTATATTTGGCAGAGTAGTCGAAATAGTTATTTTTCAAATTAAATATATTGAAGATAAAAAGTGTGAAAAAAGTATCCTAACATTCCAGTAGATATTGAAAGTATAGTTACTTTAGTATATAATATGGCAATGCATTTAAGGACTAGGATATTTATTGAAATGAAAAAGATTGCATAAAAAAGGAATGGAAATATAATAGATTCTCATTTTCAAGCCCTTCAGTAAAGTCCTATTAGACTCTAGGTCCCTAGGACTTTGTCGGCCATTTGATACATGCAGGTCAATGCAGGTATCACTGACTCACTAATTAGTGTCAGGTGGTTTGGAGGTGTAGTCTGTGACAGGTGTAACAGCTGATAATGTAATTATGTACATAAATAATATATTGTAATTACTAACCTCATCTTCGCTGACTCGGACACACACGTGGAACATTTGACACTGCGCCTCGTGGTCCGCAAAGTAACCGCCAGAGGCTCTGCCGTCACAGGTGAAGGAGGTGACTGGCATAGCGTCCCGAGAGTACGAAGGAGGGGAAGCTAGGGAGGCAACCTCCGGGAAAAGGGAGGAGAGGAGGAGTAGTGTGGGGAGGAGGAACACCAGTGGGGGGTGGTTAGGGGGTCTGGTGCGCTGGAATGGACATTTCCCCCAGTGGGTGGAAGTACGTCCTGGGGGGTGTGAAAAGATGCCATTAATGTCCATTGTAAAGAAACTAGTTTGTAAAATATCTAACGTAAGTTTTCTATTGAGAGAAATGCTTGCTATATAAAGAATGAAATAGAAAAGAGAGAATAAGATCACAGTCAAGTTTTGGTGAGAAATCATTGTATTTAGTTTAATGATTGACATAAAGTTATTCAATAGACTTTTAAACATATTAAGCATTGTTCACAATAGTTCTTTATGTGTGATATATCCTATAGTTATGACTGAACTCTCGATCAGCGTGAAATTAGGCACCATTGTTTTTGGGGTGATTGTGCGCACCTGCGAGCCAATCTAAAGATAAGTAAAAAAAAAACTTACCGGAAGCAGAAATGGTGAAGTCAGGACAATTCGAGAAGAACTCTCAAAACAACTGATCTTCAAACTTATTTTTGGAACTTCCTCGTTTCAGTTTCGATGTATCGTTAATATTTGAAGACGAAATCACATTAAAAAAACATGATCTTTCCATTGGTGTTTTCGGATTACAGTAATTACTGCTGGTTTCATAAGTCTTTGTATACAAATTTTACAGCACACGCAACTACAGATCTAACTACGAATGAGTTGAAATTTCAGTACTCAGCCGTAATTTTACCTTCACAGATTGCGGAAGATTATGTTATAGGTGGCATTCATTTATTAGTAATTAGTAGAACTAATTACTACTTCGCAGAACTGAAAAGTTTTCAACCGAATTGCCTGAATTTTGGTGGAACGATTGGTCATTGTCCAGGAACCAGTTTACTGTATTTTGTGAGCGAACACACCAAAGGTCAAGGTAATTTATAAGTGGCGGCGAAGGTATGCTTTCTACGAGAGCAATGGTGCGCAATATAGTGCGCACACTGAAAGAGAGTCTGAAGAGAGACAGAAAGATTTCAAGTCTTTAGGCATACGAAGATACTAGATAATTCTGTATGCACATTTCGATTCGACACTAATTAAACATAGTAGTAATATAATATGCTGCACTGTAATAGCTTTTATCACTCGCATTTGGTGTGCGCGGCTACTATCTTTCTTTCTTTCTATCTTGCAATCTTTTTTTGGTGTACGTGAGGCCTAAAGAGTTTCTTATCGGAGAATGCACTTCTCCAGGTAGACGCAGCAGATATTTTCTTTGCTTCGTACAATATCCCTATTCCCATGTATGTACTTAACTGATGTAACTTGTGCCACTAGGTAACTAGTGTGACTAGGCGATTAATTTGTGCCACTAGGTTTCTAACTGGTGCCACTAGTTGCCTAACTGGTACACTAGGTGCTTAGGTTACTCACGTCGGTTGTCACTCGCTGTCTTCATTTCTCAGATCATAGTAAGGGGCAATGGAGTGCCATCCTCCTAACCATCAGCAGCTGGTGAGGTGTGGGGAAGGTGGTGACTTGCTGTGGTGAGCTGTGGGGGAGAGAATGGTGAGTAGGTGGAGAAATGGTGAGTAGAAGGCTCATCACAGCACACTCTTTAATTATAAGTTTTGTTCCGAAGGTTATAATTATTTACTATCTTGGATAACCTTCGCCTCAGAAAAGTAGTAAAAAAAACATTCATTTTTTCTACAGTATTATCGTGAGCTATGGAAGTATTATTGAAATATATTATCAATTCAAACTTTATTTAATGCTATAGTGGTAGGTTATTGGTAGGTAACTGACGTGCCTGTGACGTCACACTTTGACCCGTTACCTCATCAGTGACAGTGACTCTGCAGTGACTACAGGTCAAAGTCATGACATCACAGCACTGTGTCAGTGACCCATTTCACTACTTCTAAAAGATAATGAGAAGCAATTCATTTTAAGCAAGAGTGGGACAGCGTGATCCACTGCCCCCTCTGGGGTAGAGGACCAATAAACCCACCAGAGTGGACACATCATAACTGAGATGCCAATGTCTACTTTAGTGATATTAAATGAATTATTTACCATTTAAATATACCATTTCTTGGGATTCTTGAATAAAAAACTACACGTAATCTATCCTAATAATTTCCCTCGTGCGTTCCTTTACTAATTTATTTGGTGTCCACTTCCTCAAATTATAGGAAATTTAAATATGGTTATGGCAAGCTTTATAACTAAGACAGACTGCCTAAATATTTTGAGGCAAGTGAACATTAATTTATTAATTATGTGAAATAAAAAGAGTTGGTTACGAAATATCGGAGAGTTCCACAATTTCTATTATACAGGGTGGCGCAAAAAAAAAGGTAACCCATTTTCAAATTAGTTTATTTTACAAACTATCAAAGCTAGAAAATTTCTAAAAACATCTTTTATTTGTTTAGTCATTCTGTATCTATCTTGATAAGCTGTTTAAAGTTACGACAAAAATTGAACATCCTGAAGCGAATTAAAAAATTGGAAATAAAAAGGGGTTGCGCGAGGACGAAATATACGAAAAAAAAATCATAATGGGTATAATTCATTTTATATGGATGCAAAAACATTAAATTATACCATTTTTGTAACAAATAAGAGAAAATACAAAAAATAATTACCATTTCAAAGTTGGTTCTCAGAAAAAATTGATATATTTATAAATTAATTCCATCGTTAATTTTTATCTCCTATTCGAAACCCTCAAAATGCAGCTTTCAAAAGAACAGAGAGTTTTTTTATTTATGACAATTTTTTTATAAACACTGGAAGTTTTAAACAGGTTCAACCTGTTATGAACATCGATTTCTGGAAAGATTTCCACCAATTATAAATCCATATTTACAAATGTTAATAAGTTCAAAACTGAAGAAACCACTTTAAATTTGAACAATAAGTTATCAAGTCGCAGGAGAAAAGAATGAACTTATGAAAACATTAATCTTTTTCATGAACAGCTTTTTGAATATTGATAATACAAAAATATCAATCAGAAGGTATGGATTGACATCATTTAGGAGACATTTCACCAAATTGTTGAACACGATTTTAAGTATCATCCTTTCAAGAAGCATCGAACTCTTAGAACTGATTAACCGCACCGTCTAAAATTTGCAAAATCGTTTCTGCAAAAAAATGCACATTTTGTAGAAGACATCGTGATTGGTGATGAAGATGTATTTCAATGATTGAAAGAGTTAATAAGAAAAGCGTTAAAAATAGTAGGATTTAATTTTTACTACTACCATATGGAAATGAATTATTCCTATTATGAACTTTTGTGTGTTTTTCATCCTCGCGCAAGCCCTTTTTATTTACCTTTTTTTAATTCGCTGCAGGATGTTCAATTTTTGTCGTAACTTCTAACAGATTATCAAGATAGATAAACCGAATAAAACTGTGTTTTTATAGAAAATTTCTAGCTTTGATAGTTTGTAAAATAAACTAATTTGAAAATGGGTTTCCTTTACTTTGCGCCACCCTGTATAAGAAAAAACAATATAATCTTTAATATTTAACATACAAAATATTACCAAAATTCACACGAGATTACATTGATAGGATCTTTTAATTCAGATGTTTTTATTTTAACGAGAAAGTACACTATTGAATTGAACACCAGAATTAATATTGAACACCAGTATTAGTATTGAACACCAGTATTAGTATTGAACACCAGTATCAATATTGAACACCAGTATTAGTATTGAACACCAGTATTAGTATTGAACACCAGTATTAGTATTGAACACCAGTATTAGTATTGAACACCAGTATTAGTATTGAACACCAGTATTAGTATTGAACACCAGTATTAGTATTGAACACCAGTATTAGTATTGAACACCAGTATTAGTATTGAACACCAGTATTAGTATTGAACACCAGTATTAGTATTGAACACCAGTATTAGTATTGAACACCAGTATTAGTATTGAACACCAGTATTAGTATTGAACACCAGTATTAATATTGAACACCAGTATGATATTGAACACCAGTATCAATACTATTGAAAATCCGTTATTTTTAACGGGAAAATGCACTAGTTATTAAATTAATGCAGCCAAATACTGATCATGTCTGGAATGTTTGAAATGAATTAACATAAGTAACGCTAGTGAAATTAGATGTTATGATAAAGTGAAAATAATCTACTTATGTACTTCATTTCTGAACAAATCTGTTATTTGTACAGTCAAAGCATTTGAAGTTGAGGAGTGGAGACTGTTCTCCTTTTAGTGACTGTACATATTGAAATTATCGACAGTTATTGTCTCTAATAATATATAGTGAATTGTTCAAGGTATTTTATTGAGTTTCCTCAATCACTGTAATAATTTTTGTATTATTAACTAATTTAATAGATGAAATATCTACTAAATAAAAAAACATCATTACCTTCGCAGAATGCAGGAAGGTCATATTTTCATCGGACTTTATTTATTTATTTGTTTATCATATTCGCTTGACTGAAAAATAGTTCAATAAATTGCCTGAAATTTGGTGAAACGATTGGTCCATGTCCAGTGACCTGCTGGTAGAATTTTGGGAGCGAACCGGTCAAAGGTCAAGGTCATTTATAACTCAAATAGTATTGAACCATATAGCATGAAACTTGGTGGGACGATTAGTCTTTATACAGGAACCATTTTTTTTATATTTTGGGAGCGATCGGGTCAAAGGTCAAAGATCAAGGCCATTTGTAACTCAATAACTTTAAAAAGTATTCAACCTAATTGTCTGAAATTTGATGGGACGGTTGGTCAATGTCCAGGAACGATCTGGTAGAAATTTGGAAGCGATCCGGTCAAAGTCATTTATAACTCAAAAAAAGTATTGTACCATATTGCATGAAACTTGGTGGGACGATTGGTTATTATCCAGTTATCAGTTTATCATTATTTTTGGGAGAGAACGGGTCAAAGCGGAGGCGAAGGTATGCGCTGTACCGAGTGCACATAATCTAGTTGTAGATATTATCACTACCGTACAGTGTACTTAACACTCACTACCGTACACTGTACTTAGCACTCACTACCGTACAGTGTACTTAGCACTCACTACCGTACAGTGTACTTAACACTCACTACCGTACACTGTACTTAACACTCACTACCGTACACTGTACTTAGCACTCACTACCGTACAGTGTACTTAGCACTCACTACCGTACACTGTACTTAGCACTCACTACCGTACACTGTACTTAGCACTCACTACCGTACACTGTACTTAACACTCACTACCGTACACTGTACTTAGCACTCACTACCGTACAGTGTACTTAGCACTCACTACCGTACAGTGTACTTAACACTCACTACCGTACACTGTACTTAGCACTCACTATCGTACACTGTACTTAACACTCACTACCTTACACTGTACATAACACTCACTACCGTACACTGTACTTAACACTCACTACCATACACTGTACTTAACACTCACTACCGTACAGTGTACTTAACACTCACTACCGTACACTGTACTTAACACTCACTACCGTACAGTGTACTTAACACTCACTACCGTACAGTGTACTTAACACTCACTACCGTACAGTGTACTTAGCACTCACTACCGTACAGTGTACTTAGCACTCACTACCGTACAGTGTACTTAACACTCACTACCGTACACTGTACTTAACACTCACTACCGTACAGTGTACTTAGCACTCACTACCGTACAGTGTACTTAGCACTCACTACCGTACAGTGTACTTAACACTCACTACCGTACACTGTACTTAGCACTCACTACCGTACAGTGTACTTAGCACTCACTACCGTACACTGTACTTAACACTCACTACCGTACAGTGTACTTAGCACTCACTACCGTACACAGTACTTAACACTCACTACCGTACACTGTACTTAGCACTCACTACCGTACAGTGTACTTAACACTCACTACCGTACAGTGTACTTAACACTCACTACCGTACACTGTACTTAACACTCACTACCGTACACTGTACTTAACACTCACTACCGTACAGTGTACTTAACACTCACTACCGTACACTGTACTTAGCACTCACTACCGTACACTGTACTTAACACTCACTACCGTACACTGTACTTAACACTCACTACCGTACACTGTACTTAGCACTCACTACCGTACAGTGTACTCAACACTCACTACCGTACACTGTACTTAGCACTCACTACCGTACAGTGTACTTAGCACTCACTACCGTACACAGTACTTAACACTCACTACCGTACAGTGTACTTAACACTCACTACCGTACAGTGTACTTAACACTCACTACCGTACACTGTACTTAACACTCACTACCGTACAGTGTACTTAGCACTCACTACCGTACAGTGTACTTAACACTCACTACCGTACACTGTACTTAGCACTCACTACCGTACACTGTACTTAACACTCACTACCGTACACTGTACTTAACACTCACTACCGTACACTGTACTTAACACTCACTACCGTACACTGTACTTAGCACTCACTACCGTACACTGTACTTAACACTCACTACCGTACAGTGTACTTAGCACTCACTACCGTACAGTGTACTTAGCACTCACTACCGTACAGTGTACTTAACACTCACTACCGTACACAGTACTTAACACTCACTACCGTACAGTGTACTTAACACTCACTACCGTACAGTGTACTTAGCACTCACTACCATACACTGTACTTAGCACTCACTACCATACACTGTACTTAACACTCACTACCGTACAGTGTACTTAACACTCACTACCGTACAGTGTACTTAACACTCACTACCGTACAGTGTACTTAACACTCACTACCGTACAGTGTACTTAACACTCACTACCGTACAGTGTACTTAACACTCACTACCGTACAGTGTACTTAACACTCACTACCGTACAGTGTACTTAACACTCACTACCGTACAGTGTACTTAACACTCACTACCGTACAGTGTACTTAACACTCACTACCGTACAGTGTACTTAACACTCACTACCGTACAGTGTACTTAACACTCACTACCGTACAGTGTACTTAACACTCACTACCGTACACAGTACTTAACACTCACTACCGTACAGTGTACTTAACACTCACTACCGTACACAGTACTTAACACTCACTACCGTACACAGTACTTAACACTCACTACCGTACAGTGTACTTAACACTCACTACCGTACAGTGTACTTAACACTCACTACGATACAGTGTACTTAACACTCACTACCGTACACTGTACTTAGTAATACCTAGTGTAAACTGTACTTGAGTGAATACCTCCTAAAATATAACCTTCTGCAATCTGCGGAGGTAATTAGAAGACTGTGATTTGATACATTAGTAGCATGCGAAGACTCTTTTCTCTGATAGTATTTACATAAGAGTGTACCTACTAGTGACACCGTAGGAGTCTATTAATGTTTTCATTAAGACTAAAGAGAAAAGGTCAAGTTTGACGCTAGTGAGACCAGTCAAGGATGCGAGTGTCTCTCTCAGTCTTTCCATTGCCTTAGATCTACTTCTACGCAGTCAAGGAGATAAAGAATGAGTGTGACAAATGAGGGGAAGGAAGAAGGAACTAGTAAGGCATGAATAGCAATTAGAGAAAAGAAATGGCCTCTTAGAGTAGACAGAAAATTGTTTCTAAACAGATGTATAACTTTATAGATAAGTACTCCTTATTGGCTGACTAAAAGCTTGGATTTAGGTCTGGTCTTGTGAAATCACTTTATCAGTCCTCAGGTTCAAACGATAGTATTATTTTCAATATGTTTAATTTTCTCCAAGGCATTTGATTCAGTGGACCATGCTATTATTTGATCTTTTTTATTTCTACGGTTTAAATTTTAAACAGCCGGAATCATATTTGTCTGATCGTTTCCAATATGTGTGAGTTAGGAAGTCATCTTCAGATTGTTCACCCATTTCTCATGGAGTACCTCAAGGGAGTATTCTACGTCCTTATTTGTTCATATTGTTTATAAATTACTTTCCTTTCAGCTCAGACAAATTTGAGTTACATAATTTGCTGAAGACAGCATTCTTTCGTTCAGATTTGACCCTCTAGAGCTGTGTGCACTTGATGCATGTCACATATTCAAAAGTTGAAACCTGGATTGAGTCAATTATTGACGTAATATTTCTTTGTCCAACATACAAATTGAAAATGAAATAATAGCTCGTGTTGACCACACTTAATTCCTCGGCATTCACTTGGAATTTGAACTTTATTCATCTTACAAATCATGCGTTCTCTAAGGTTTCTAAGTCGCTAGGTGTGCTCAATAGGCTTAAATACAGGGTGGGGCGTAAGTTTGGAAGCAATTTTTCAAACATTAATATAATTCTTAAAAATAAGTTCCTAAGTAGGTGATAGGGTTTGAACTATAGTAGAGACACTACATTATGACGTGGCAGTGTTATTTTTTACAAATATTTAGTAAATTCAAAAATGTCAGACAAAAGAGAAGCCATTATTGCTCTACACCGTGCCGGGAAGTCAGATTCCGTCATTTCAAAGACTCTGTCAATAGCGAGATCGACTGTTTGGAAGTGTGTGAAGCGTTTTAATGAGAGAGGAGACTGGGCTGATCGTCCAAGAAGTGGTAGACCACGCTCACAACGCACCAAACAACTGATAAAATGTGCCCGAGAGAAGATCAGGAGGAACCCGAAAAGGTCAATACGATTGTTAGCCAAAACAGCTAATGTGAGTCCCAGAACAATGAGAAGAGTTGTCAAAGAAGACCTAAAGATGTCCTCTTTCACCCTCCAAAAGAGACAGACTCTGTCAGAAGCTGTAAAGAAAAAGAGATTGGAGAGAAGCAAAGCACTTCTGAGAGAATTGAAGTCTGGCACGGCTGGTGAAATTGTTTGGTCTGACGAAAAAATTTTCACAGTGGAAATGGCTCACAACCGGAGGAATGACAGAATAATTGGTAAAAGTGCAAAAGACATCCCATACAACCAAAAAACTGTCCACAGAACCATGAAACCTGCTTCAGTAATGGTCTGGGCCGCCGTTTCAGAAACTTGGAGATCTCCTTTAATTTTTGTGGAACAAGGCGCCAAAATCAATGCTAAATGTTTTATTGAGAATATTTTGACGCCAATGTTGGAGTCAGCTAAGGATCACTTCGGTAATGACACTATGGACATTTCAGCAAGACGGCGCGACTTCACATACTGCAAATGTCACTCAAAACTGGTGCCATGACCATCTTCCACGGTTATGGTCCAAAGAAATGTGGCCTCCCTGCTCCCCAGATGTTAATCCTATGGACTTTTCGGTATGGTCCATTCTTGAATCAAAGGCCTGTGGTAAATTCCATCGCAGTGTGGATGATTTAAAGCGTTCGCTCCAGAGATCTTGGAAGGAAATTTCACAAGAACAGTTGCGTGCCGCAGTAGGAGGAGTTCGGAGGAGATTTGAGGCTGTTATTAAAAACAAGGGGGGACATTTTGAACAAATTTATGATTTTTGAATTCTTAAAACCCTTATGTAATAATACATAACTGTAAATTATTAAATATATTTTTCGTTGGATTATAATATGCACTTTCATTTGCTTCCGAACTTACGCCCCACCCTGTATATGTACCTTGCCTGAAGAGGTACTACAATTCTTATATCAATCCCTTATTTCGATTATGGCATAGAAGTTTGGTAAGCTTCAAGTAAATTTAAAAAGGATAAGTTATCAATGAGAACAATTCGCTGACTAAATACCAATTCTGACACTTTGATTATTTTCGACAATTGTCTATATTATGCGTTAGACTTCTAGAGTATTTAAAGGTGCTTTCCACTCTATATTTAAAAAAATATCTATAATTACTATAAATTTGTACAGCTAAGGTTACATAACATATCACAGTTAGCAGAAATGCAGTATTCTGTTCATAATTAATTATATAAGAAATCACATTCAACTTTCACTCTTTCTAAGATTCATTAGAAGAAAAAGTATGAATACTTAGTAGGTATCTCTCGTATATACCTATTAAAATTAACAGTTCTCTAGATTGGAATTTTTTTATGATATATGAAAACTATATGAAAGAAATAATCAATTAGGTACTTGAATTCTTTATATAGATCCATCGTCTTGGAATCAGTTTTGTTATTGTTTTGAATTTGTTAGTTCTAGTTAGCTTATTGGACTTTTTCTTTGCTTGAAATTTAGAGAGTAGAAGAAGAACGGAAAAAATCTTAAATAACATATATATATTATAATAAAAATATAGAACAAAATTTGAAATGGTTTACAGTTTTATAACCAGTAACCTTAATTCTAATGAATAGAGAAAATAAAATTTAGATTGGAGGGGACCTTTAAAGCCACTCACTTCGGTATAGATGCTGATTTGTTAAATGCTTTACTCATGTAACACGACATGGATCAACTTTGATTATCCCATTATATCGTAAACGTAAAAGACAATTTTGTATATAATATTTTGGACGATCTAATTGGAATTTATTACCTGATTATATAAAATTAAATTACTCTCCATCTTGTTTCAAACGATGTCTGTTTCGACACTTTGCAAACTACTAACTTTTCAACTGTACTTGTTTGTAATTTTGTTCTGGCTGTGTAACGTAAGACTTTTGCTATTTGCCTATTGTACGATGGTTCTGAACTGCTTTACTTCATCAACATCAAAATTATATGATGTTGTTTCAATTCAGTATAGGTTGCCCTAAAAAACAATTTGTGCTTAATAGGGGTCTTGAGTACTGTTTGTTACTTCTTTTAATGGACTAAATTATTTTTAAGAATACTGTATTCTTGAATAAATTAGTTTAATGGACAGAAAGAACTATTTATTTGGTCATTTATAAGTCAATTAATTCAAAAATGTATTCAACCAAATTCCTTTTAATTTGGTGAAACAATTGGTCACTACCACCGAACCGTTTGATTAGATTTCGGAAGTGAACGGGTCAAAGGTCAAGGTCATTTATAACTATATTTTTGTTTGGTCAAGGACATTAATAAACGCGGTCAAGGAATGCGCTCTACGAGTGGCCGTCATATAGTTGAGAAATTCAATAGATTGAATAGTGAACTAGAAAGTAAAGTGGAGAGCCAATTCCTTTTTTTTTGTACCTACACTAATCTAGTCTGTTTATCTTTGTATATTATGATTAATTAACAATCAGAACTATATAGTGCTCTCAGGTCACAAGAGGAAAATGAAGAGTCACAGTAAATAGAAGTACACTCTTGTACAATGCACATCACCAACCAAAACTGCATGTACCAAAGCAGTCTTATTATAATGCAACAAAAGCACCCGAGGAATTATTTTGAGTTGCACTGCATGTTAGTGTTTGAAAGGTGACCTCCCACTATAAAAATATAGTTCTTATATACAATAAATAATATTAAAAATGAACAATGAATGAATATAGTAAAATGATTTTGCTAAAATTAATAAATTAGTAAAATTGATATGTCGCAAAAGCATGAAAAATAATAAACAATATGCACAATTTTATTTTTTAGTGATTACCCAATTGGTAATCTTTGGAGAGTTGTATATTTAGATATAACTGTCAATAGATAATAAAGGAATTAATATATTTATTTGACAGCTTAAGTGAACTCAATTAGGTAAAATGAGATTTCAAAATGAGGTATATAATTAATGAGTCACTATTAAAATAAAATATTTTTCTCTGCATAGTAAAATGCATCCTTTTTTCTTTCACTGTAGAAATCTAGAGAAAGTTTCCCTGTAAAAACCTCTGCATTTACACCAATAAGCATCTGAAATGAATCAAAGAAGTGAAATGTTAAATATCTAATTATAGTTCATTGTAGAGATTCTCACCCTTGGAGCTGCTAAAGGGGGATTGGGAAACAACTTATTTTGTAGGTCGGGGTGTTTAACCTTCACACAACAAACCTAATTAACTACAAACTAATAAACAGTTACAGTTAATTCATTAGGAATTAGAGGCTTTTAAAATAGGGGCGACAAAGTAATTGAAAAGGTGCAGAAGCTCCTTATTATAGAGTCACAATGTACGACCTGTAATAATTATATCTGCCATATGTAAGTTTATATAACTTAATTACGGTTATTTCCCCATTATTCTAAAATTTATTTAATGTTTATATTACGAATTGCATGACGACTCTGATTTCGAAAAGTGCAAATTGTTGGTGCTCGAATGACTGGGACGTCAATCACTGAGGTTGCCGAGGTTTCTGTTTTTGGAGATTGAAACTCAAGAACTGGGAATGAATTCCAGAAACAGTCAGTCAATCACACACATTTATTACGAATTCGAAAACTGACTGACAGAGGCAGAAAAGTATAGAAACGCATTATGATAAAAACGGATAGACGGTTGAAGCCTCTACTCTACGAACATCTAAAACAGGTTGAAATTGTGCGGAGCAAATTAGCAGATCTGAAAACCGATGTAAGAGAGTAATATTCTCAAACGAATCAAGTTTAACATTTTTCCTAACTACAAGGGAAATTTATGTTTGGACACAATCCAAGAAAGTCTACAACAATGAATACCTCCTTCCAACAGGAGATGGGTCTATGGAAGGTTTGGACTTTCATATTGTGGATATCTCTGAGTCAAAATACTAAATGGTTGAATTATAAGGAAAATCACCTGAAAATTTCGCAAAATTTGTTCATCTGATTATTGAAACCTTATTTCTCCAGCATCAATCAATATTATCGAAAATTTGTTGTATTTTATGGAGACGTTATCCTCCACCTGAAGTCTTATAGAACAGGAAGATGTTTTGATGGATGAATGGGTTACAATTTCCTCTAAATGAAGTCAGTGAGCTGTGTAATTCATTACTGGATGTATAGAAGATGTATGTAAAGGAAAAGGATGAGCAACTACATATTTAATATAATTTTTATGACATTATCAGGTGTTCCAATCATTTTTCCACCCTCTGTATACTCATTAAGTTTTCATTCGCATGAAATGAATATTTGATCTGAATGGAGTAGTTTAAAATGACTCAAAATAATGTTTACCAGCCATGAAGCAGATGCAACTTTAAAATAGTTGTTCCCCATCACAAATTCAAACTCAAACACGCACATCAATGTATAAATATCTCAATCACAGATATAACTATTTTCTAGAAATAGCAACACATTGCCTGCTTTGACCTCTGAGTTGCATAGTTTCGATTATAGGATTTAGTGAAATGACCAGCATTGAATGCATGGATGGAGAGGAACTTGATAATGCCTATGATTGAGAAGAAAATTGGTAAATTGAATGGTGATATGCTAAGTCTCTAGAAATTGCCTGGTATATATGTAGATACTGAACACTGGATGTATCTGCAGGTACTGAGTGTATCTGGTGATACTAATCACGCAGTGTATCTGCAGTTACTGACTACATCTGCTGGTACTACACCCGTTAGCTGGAGGCGTATCCCCGGGCCCCACACGTTTACTCTTAGCATTAGAATATGTCATTAACTCCTTAAAGGATCACAGGAAGAACATCAAATGATTTGTTTGCGTGAATGAATGACTACAGGGAGGAGTCATTGGCCTTGAAAGTCCTAAAGGACTTCAGCGTAAAGGACAAACTCTGTCCTAGATCCAATTGATCCATCTAACTATTAATGTCAAATTATAATGAGTAATACACAATAGGTGGAGATTTTAATAGCACTTAGATGGTTAACTCCTTCAAATGACTATAATATGACTATTGGTGGTCTGGCAGTGAGGGGGTGACTAGACAGTGACTCAGGCACCATATACAGTGACCGTGTCACCTGCTAATCACTGTTCTCACTGCAATTAGCATGACTAATGCACTGCTCACTGTCTGGGGGCGTGGTTTGGTATCTTGGCTTCTTACCTGGCGTCGCTTAACCACTTTGAGGCATTGGAATGAACGCCAACAACAAACAATTTAGTGGGACACTATTTGTGTGGTAAGTAGGTAGGAGTACAATAACATCTCACGTTATAGTCAGCATGACTGTGCTTTAGATGAATGAGAGGGTGGGGCAAATTGAGACACTGACAATGTTTGGAGGTAGTGTACCTATCTATTTCACAGAAATATTTCCCCTCATAAAACAGATGCTATACATCTATAGCTTTACTTTCCTCTATAGTTATACCCATAAGGTCGTGCATAGACATTTCATCAACGGACATTTCTGCCACGGACAATTCGTCCACGAAATGGTTTAGTTTGTATTATATTTAAATGTAGCTACATGTATTTTATATATATTATTTATATATATTTTGAAGTGTAAAAGTAAAAATCACCCTTTGCTGATGGTAATTAGAAATTCATGGTCTTTGCTTTAATTTTTCAAGATCAGTTTCGCCTCAAGGAAATCCTTGATTTTTGCTAAAACTGATCGTGAATGAGGGTATTTCAGGCCTGTCAGTCTGACTGTCAGTTGGTCGGTTGAGATCAGGTGATTCTTGATTTTTGAGGCAGGGTTTAAGTGTCCTGATGGCAAAACTGACCGTGAATGGTGAGCGATCAGGTCAGTGGTCAGTCTTAAGCGCTTGCTGACAATGATTTAGTATTGAAAGGCTTTGATTTAGTCGTTCTGAGTTTCTTTCGATTAGAATGCGCCGTAACAAGCCCTAATCCCATCAACCCTAATTAATTATCAAAAATGGAGGATGCTATTTCTATGGCCTGAACAGGTGTAGGACATGAGCTCCTCCTCCTGTTCGTGAAATAATCATGAAGTGTGCAGTAACATTTATTCTGAGAGATTCAAAGCAATCTTAATTTATTCATATTATATAAAGATTAAAATTGAGTAGCTTATGTCCTTACCCCATCTTGAACACCACGTTAGTCTATCCTGCAGTTACCTGCACTGATGGAATGACTGATCGTTAGTGGACGTTCTCGTTCAGCACCTGAAGGAATTCCTTAAAGGTCCTCTCCACTCTAAATTAAAAAGATTCTGGAATTGCTTTAAATATGTAGAGCTAAGGTTATATAACATATAACAGTAAGCAGAATTTAAATCGATCAAGTATTCTGTTCACAATTAATTATATAAGAAATATTCACATTTTGCTTTTTTTCATTCTGAGAATCATAAGAAGATAAAGGCCTCATAATTGAGTAGGTATGTTCGTTCGTATATACATAGTACATATCTATTCAAATGCAGTGTTTTAAAATGAACAGTTCTCTAGGTAGGAAAAATGTTATGATATATGAAAACTATTAGTAAGAAATACTTAATTAGGTACTTGGATTCTTCATATGGATCCATTATCTTGGAATCAACTTTGTTATTGTTTTAAATTTGTCGGATCTAGTAGCCTATCGCACAATGGGCTGTTTCTTTGCTTGAAATTCAGAGATGTAGTAGAAAGAACGGAAAAAAATATTAAATTATATATTATAATAAAACTACAGAATCAAATTTGAAATGGTTTGCAGTTTTATTATCAGTAACTTTAGTTCTAATGAATAGAGGAATAAAAAAATAGAGTGGAGGGGACTTTTAAGGCCTGACTGACCGTGAATGGCCCGCTTTATAGCAATCTTCTTCTCCTGCTCTTACTGGCTGGCAACAGTAAACTAATAAAACTAAATACTTTTTTAATGATTTACAGGCAGGCCCCCCTTTTATTACACTTCGGTCTTATAAACAACATTCTAACATAGTACACACTACTTCTAACACAGTACACACTACTTCTAACACAGTACATGCTAGTATTATATATAGAAGGTTAAAATATTTCATACTATAATTTTCATTCCAAACAATTCTGATTCATCTCAAAGATTCCCTTTGTACTTTTATTGCAGTTATTTAGTTGTCAGTATCTAATGTGCGGCAGTGTGATATTTTATACAGAAATAACATCATAGACATCTAGTTCCGCTATTAAATACAGGCTTCAATAATGTTAAACGAACAACTTCGAAGAACAAGAAATACCTGACATCTTGGAGGATGAAACATGGAGGATGAAACATGGAAGATGAAGAATGTTGCTAACAGCTAAATTGCTTTAGTGTCCATTATTGTGACTGTCTCTGTGATGATGTACTATCACAGAAAAGAGTCTCTGTGATGATGTACTATCACAGAAAAGAGTCTCTGTGATGATGTACTATCACAGAAAAGAGTCTCTGTGATGATGTACTATCACAGAAAAGAGTCTCTGTGATGATGTACTATCACAGAAAAGAGTCACAGTGATGATGTACTATCACAGAAAAGAGTCACTGTGATGATGTACAATCACAGAAAAGAGTTACTGCTGGATCACTAATCACAGTTTTTATTATTTATTATCTTCAAATATTACAAATTGGTCGTGGTGTATCCAGACCAATTTTGAAATATTTACAAGCATTACAATTAGTAAAGTCTCTTTTTGGAGAAGTGAAATTATCAAACTGTGAAATATCATTCCAGACGCACTTTTGTTTGACTATACAAGCAGTACAGACACATTCTATATTGTCTAGAGTCTAGACTAAGAGGTATAGTCTTACCATACTAACAGACAGAGCTGATTCATTCCTAGTTTATTCATAAGTTTTTAATATATCATAATATGTACTCGAATTAATACCTAGCAATAACCTTCTAGTTGAAAATGAAAATAATCATTAGCAAATTGAACTAAATAAAAAGATATATTTCGAATTTCCCTAGTGACTAGTTACCAGTACTATTGAGGTGTTACCAATAGTCTACCAATAGACTATAGTTAACTGAATACTATTGACAAAGATATACTAAAATAAGACACACTACTCTCGCCAATTTCTGTTTCAAAACTGTTTTTGCCGCCATCTAGGTTTCATGGGTGACAACTTTAAAGTTAGAAATTGTAATACTAAGAATATAGTTTAAAAAATATTGTTAAGGTTACTAGCTCGTTGATTGGGCATGGAGGTTGACCAATATGTGTACATATGGAGGGGCATGCCTCCCCCCGAACCCTTTTGCAGGCCATTAAACAATCATGAAGTATGCAGTACTAACAAACTAACTGATACAACAAACTACATTACAGTCATCTATGGTTAGAGTTTCAATGTTTTTATTATTTGAAAAGCAGTTTAATTCAACTAAAACTATATGCAAGACAGAGGAGCTAACTGGAGGCTGAGCACTAACGCTTTAGTGCTCCGCCCCCCCCCCCCTCCTTTCTTTACTTACCAATCAGAGAAGAGTTTACGTAAAAGCCAATATCAGTAAAAACATATATTCGTGCAATACTTTATCGATAGAAACTTATGCGGTAGAGACAGTATCTCAAAAACTTTATGCGCTATTTACTATATTTTATTAATTTAAATTTCAGACAAAAGAAACATAACCTTATTGGGCACACCGGGTCTCACTTTCATAGCGATAAATACAATTGAAATATAGTAAAGAAAATCGAGGGATGCTGTGTGATTGACTTAGTAATAGCAACATCCTAAAATCAAATTCAAGGAAATTGAAAAAAAAAAATTATAAACTGTTTATCAACTGATATTATGAAATAAGTTATAGATATAATCATTTATTGTAACTCCTAAACCCCTAAATTTCTTTTTACATTTATTACATTGCATATTTCACGGTCACAAATCACTCAATGATTGTTACTACCTACTATAAATAAAACTATTCCCACCAGAGTAGGTAATAAAGAATTAAAGTTTTGTGATCTGCTGTCACAAATCGAGTAATTTGTGACCGTGACGTCATAAAAGCAACACACATAAATAGAAAATTAGATGTTAGGCATTGTGGATAACTCTAATGGATTCATTACTGTTTCTAATAATGGCAATAGATAATCAGTTTTCATAATGTTACGCTCTTCAATTGTTTAAATGTGATTGTAGTGTATTGCTGTTATGACGTCACGAACACAACATTTTTCCATTGTCTTTACTATGTTTCAATTCTATTTACCACTATCGAACCTAGATGGCAGCAAAAACAGTTTTGAAACAGAAATTTTCGAGAGTAGTGCATCTTATTGTAGTATTATATCTTTGCTATTGAGGTGTAACCAATAGTCTAGTGACTAGTTACCAGTACTAGTGAGGTGTAACCAATAGTCTAGTGACTAGTTACCAGTACTATTGAGGTGTAACCAATAGTCTAGTGACTAGTTACCAGTACTATTGAGGTGTTACCAATAGTCTAGTGACTAGTTACCAGTACTATTGAGGTGTTACCAATAGTCTAGTGACTAGTTACCAGTACTATTGAGTTGTTACCAATACTCTAGTGACTAGTTACCGGTACTATTGAGGTGTTACCAATAGTCTAGTGACTAGTTACCAGTACTATTGAGGTGTTACCAATAGTCTAGTGACTAGTTACCAGTACTATTGAAGTGTTACCAATAATCTAGTGACTAGTTACCAGTACTATTGAGGTGTTACCAATAGTCTAGTGACTAGTTACCAGTACTATTGAGGTGTTACCAATAGTCTAGTGACTAGTTACCAGTACTAGTGAGGTGTTACCAATAGTCTAGTGACTAGTTACCAGTACTAGTGAGGTGTTACCAATAGTCTAGTGACTAGTTACCAGTACTATTGAGGTGTTACCAATAGTCTAGTGACTAGTTACTAGTACTATTGAGGAGTTACCAATAGTCTAGTGACTAGTTACCAGTACTATTGAGGTGTTACCAATAGCCTAGTGACTAGTTACCAGTACTATTGAGGTGTAACCAATAGTCTAGTGACTAGTTACCAGTACTATTGAGGTGTTACCAATAGTCTAGTGACTAGTTACTAGTACTATTGAGGTGTAACCAATAGTCTAGTGACTAGTTACCAGTACTATTGAGGTGTTACCAATAGCCTAGTGACTAGTTACCAGTACTATTGAGGTGTTACCAATAGTCTAGTGACTAGTTACCAGTACTATTGAGGTGTTACCAATAGTCTAGTGACTAGTTACCAGTACTATTGAGGTGTTACCAATAGTCTAGTGACTAGTTACCAGTACTAGTGAGTTGTCATTCAGATGCCATAAGTCACTGCCTACACAGGAAGGTCTAAAGAGAAGAAGACCTACCTGTACCTACCTATATACCTACAGTGAAGAGGCACCTGTTTGCCTTGGACAGCTGATAGGTGACAGTGACTGTACTGCAGTGACTGTACTGCAGCGACTGTACTGCAGCGACTGTACTGCAGTGACTGTACTGCAGTGACTGTACTGCAGTGACTGTACTGCAGTGACTGTACTGCAGTGACTGTACTGCAGTGACTGTACTGCAGTGACTGTACTGCAGTGACTGTACTGCAGCGACTGTACTGCAGTGACTGTACTGCAGTGACTGTACTGCAGTGACTGTACAATGAGCACTATTCCCTTACAAAATACCTCAGAAGAACTATTAATTCACTATCAAGAGCAAATAGTTACGTTAGGGGTCTAGAATTTATCGAAAGCAATGGATTGAAGGGAAAATTTACTGTATAGAGAAACCTTTCTTAAAAATGACATACATTGCAGGTGTATTTGACTATTGCAGGAGGTGTGACACCTTTGTAGGTGTTACACTGGTGCTGATTCCTAACTTGTCACATTCTCTTCACTCACTACAAGTAACTTCCTCGGGGTAACTTACGAGTTATCGAACGGTTCCACATTTCGATCATATGAGGTAAAAACATAAAATTTAACTCATTAATTGAATTATTTAATTGATCTTTTATTATGGAGATGGGTAACCGTTCATTAACTCGAAATGAACTACATGTACCCTCACTGTAGTTACTACATGTACCCTCACTGTAGTAACTACATGTACCCTCACTGTAGTTACTACATGTACCCTCACTGTAGTTACTACATGTACCCTCACTGTAGTTACTACATGTCCCCTCACTGTAGTTACTACATGTACCCTCACTGTAGTTACTACATGTACCCTCACTGTAGTTAATACATGTCCCCTCACTGTAGTTACTACATGTACCCTCACTGTAGTTACTACATGTACCCTCACTGTAGTTAATACATGCTCATGTCATTGAGAATATATTACTAATAAGGAGGTGGTTAGTAGTATTAAGGGGGGGTGGTGATGGGTTACCAATGAGGGGGGGGGAGGTGCAGGGGTTTACCAGGCGGTGGGAATGCGCCCCCTAGAATGTTGCTCGCCTTCGCTTTCAGGAATTATTTTAGGGGCCATCAGCAGCTTGTAGATATACACTGCGTATACATTCATACCAGTGTGTGAATATACACACTGAGTGTGTCTTAGTTTACATACGGTGTGTGAATGAATACAGCGATACACACTACACACATTATGTGTGATTTACGTTGCAACAGTGGTTCTCGCTACTTTGTTTTTGAGAGATTTTGACTATAAAATATTATATGAAGGAAATATTTAATAGATACTTCATATGTGAGGAACTGGCGGGGAAAATATATGCAGACATGGCAATGAACAGACATGGCAATACACAGACATGGCAACGAACAGACATGGCAATGAACAGACATGGCAATGAACAGACATGGCAATGAACAGACATGGCAATGAACAAACATGGCAATGAACAGACATGGCAATGAACAGACATGGCAATGAACAGACATGGCAATACACAGACATGGCAATGAACAGACATGGCAATGAACAGACATGGCAATACACAGACATGGCAATACACAGACATGGCAATACACAGACATGGCAATACACAGACATGGCAATACACAGACATGGCAATACACAGAAATGTTATATCAAATCTTTGTTTCTTTTCAATCAAGTTAGTCTCAGTCTAACTAGCAAGTGAATTGAAGTGATAGTACAAACTACAAAGTTAATTGCAAAATAAATAACTGCATTGGTTACTATATGCAGTTATAATAGGCAGGTATTATATGCACTTTTAATATGCAGTTATTTAGTGAGAGGTAAGCAACAATTTGTAGGGAAATCTCAGTTACGGTACGATTTGCATGAAGCGATTGTTGCGATCATCGCTGGTAGAACATTTTGCATGCAGCGTTTGCGTCAGTGGTAAACTAAGCGGCAAAAGAAGGGTTATAATTATAAACATTTTAGCTGAAAAGATTGCATATTGCATACAGTCACACTTAGAACATACCTCAAGTTTTCATCGCGAGAGTGACGTCAGCAATACTATAGTCCTTATTGTACTTGTCTATTTACAAACTTTATTATTATTACTTTATAAAAAGAACAAAACGTCAGTAATTCAAAATCTTTTAGGATAATAACTAACTAATTATTATAGAGCTGATGCTATTAAAATTAAATATAAAGTCATTTCGACACATTCTAAAATCTAAGCTATAACGTTAGTAGGAAAATATTTGAAAATTTAAAATATCAGAAAATATTTGGAAACAAAAAAGTTTAGACTATTAATTATTTCTCCCAATAAAATACACCAAATAGTTCAGTAGCGAAATAGAAAATAAATAACTAACGAGTAATTAAATGACTAGTCTAAATATTAGGCCCATAATTTAGAGTCTTAGACTAATGGTTAGTTTGGATATTAGACTAACCATTAGTTTGAATATCAGACTAACCATTAGTTTGAATATTAGACTGACCATTAGTTTGAATATAAGACTAACCATTAGTTTGAATATTAGACTAACCATTAGTTTGAATATTAGACTAACCATTAGTTTGAATATTAGACTAACCATTAGTTTGAATATTAGACTAACCATTAGTTTAGTTTGAATATTAGACTGACAATTACAGCAACTATTTAGTGAACTAACGGGATAATTAATTAACTACGAATAAAAATGAAGAGGTATGCCATATCATTTTCTTCTCTACGATAACATAATGGGAGGAAATGTCACCCATTATATTACGCATTGGAAAATATAAAGAGTACGTAGACAGTCAGTATTAGAGTTGCCGGTCATTCTAAAATGTTTATAATATACCTAACACGCGACCGCTAGTCAGAATGACTTAGATTATTGTTTTCATTTTGCAGAGTCAGATACTCTCGTACTTTTGTAAATTGACTAAACAAAGAAAAAATATTAAATGCCAAAGAAATGTGGATGATGATACTAGTACCAATGTCGCTTTTTCTTCGTCACTCCTGTTAGTGACTGTACATCGTCACTCCTGTTAGTGACTGTACATCGTCACTCCTGTTAGTGACTGTACATCGTCACTCCTGTCAGTGGCTGCACATCGTCACTCATGACAGTGACTGTACATCGTCACTCATGACAGTGACTGTACATCGTCACTCATGACAGTGACTGTACATCGTCCACTCCTGTCACTGACAGTACATCGTCACTCCTGTCGGTGACTGCACATCGTCACTCATGACAGTGACTGCACATCGTCACTCATGACAGTGACTGTACATCGTCACTCATGACAGTGACTGTACATCGTCCACTCCTGTCACTGACAGTACATCGTCACTCCTGTCAGTGACTGTACATCGTCACTTCTGTCAGTGACTGTACATCGTCACTCCTGTTAGTGACTGTACATCGTCACTCCAGTCACTGACTGAACATCGTCACTCCTGTCAGTGACTGTACATCGTCACTCCTGTCAGTGACTGTACATCGTCACTCCTGTCAGTGACTGTCGTTACAATATTAGTCGTCACGACCACACAAAGCGTCACTTTTCTCGTCTGGACAAACTTCGTGAAAGTGAAATGAGTGGAACAGGAACGTGGTGAACTAATGGAACGCTACCTAAAGGAACGTGGTGAACTAATGGAACACTACCTAAAGGAACGTGGTGAATTAATGGAACGCTACCTAAAGGAACGTGGTGAACTAATGGAACACTACCTAAAGGAACGTGGTGAATTAATGGAACGCTAGCTAAAGGAACGTGGTGAACTAATGGAACGCTAGCTAAAGGAACGTGGTGAATTAATGGAACGCTACCTAAAGGAACGTGGTGAACTAATAGAACGCTACCTAAAGGAACGTGGTGAATTAATGGAACGCTACCTAAAGGAACGTGGTGAACTAATGGAACGATACCTAAAGGAACGTGGTGAACTAATGGAACGCTAGCTAAAGGAACGTGGTGAATTAATGGAACGCTACCTAAAGGAATGTGGTGAACTAATGGAACGATACCTAAAGGAACGTGGTGAATTAATGGAACGCTAGCTAAAGGAACGTGGTGAATTAATGGAACGCTACCTAAAGGAACGTGGTGAATTAATGGAACGCTACCCAAAGGAATGTGGTGAACTAATGGAACGATACCTAAAGGAACGTGGTGAATTAATGGAACGCTAGCTAAAGGAACGTGGTGAATTAATGGAACGCTACCTAAAGGAACGTGGTGAATTAATGGAACGCTAGCTAAAGGAACGTGGTGAACTAATGGAACGATACCTAAAGGAACGTGGTGAACTAATGGAACGCTAGCTAAAGGAACGTGGTGAATTAATGGAACGCTACCCAAAGGAACGTGGTGGACTAATGGAACGTGGTGAACTAATGAAACGCTATACTAGCGAGAAATGAGCGCTATCAGAAGAACCACGAACGCTACATCACAAATAGCAAACCTTTAACTCAGTGAAAAACACCTGCGGTAATTATATAAAGGTTAAGTTACGAATAATCGGTCAGTTTCACATCTTCAGTCATATAAGAAAAAACAATAGCTGTATGAGTCAGAAACAGCGGGTACGAACTTAAAATGGCCATAAATTTAACAAGAACCACCGAATTTTTCAGCTATAACCACATTTTTTATATTCCTAATAGTTTTCTATGGGGTGATCATAAGCAGTGCGCTGAAATCGCTCTTACGCAAATTAACTTCAAACCTTGCTTATCAAAAGAGAAGGTTTTATCTCCGAGAATTAGCATGATTTTAAAAACCCTAATGTTGAATCAGTGGATAATTCTGGAACTACGACATAATTATGGAGAAAATCTGAATCTGGTATAGTGAATGCAGGATGGTGCTCCAGTACATGTCAGAACACTTGTCGAAGAACGACTGGGGGAAGTTTTTGAACATCGAGTAATTGCCAAAAGTCTTGCAATTGAATGGTGTCCGAGGAGCTCAGATTTAACCGCTTGCAATTTTTTCTTGTAAGTTTTATTTGTAAAATGATGTATACTTCTCCCCACATGATAATCTGAATCAATTAAAAGAATGAATAACGCATGGTGTGGCTTAATTGAAAACGAACCCTGACGAGATCAAAATATCAATGAAAGCAGTCAGAAAACAGGCACAAAAATTTATGGAGAAAAATAACGGTTATTATTTGGCAAACAATTTTTTACTTTACATCTTCATAATCTGCAGTTGTTTCTTTATTAAAACTGAGTAAATGTTGGGTAAACTAACCTGTTTTAATATTCTTTAACAATTGCATATCTCGCGCAAGACCTTTTTCACCACCCTCTACTTATGACCACCCTGTAGAAAAACTATTAGGAATATGAAAACAAAAGAAAATCTAGTTATAGCTGGTAAAAATCTGCATTAGCCATAGAAAACCACGCGAAAATATGGTATTTCTTGTTAAAGTTATGACGATTTTCATTTCATACCCGCTTTTTATGACTCGCACTGTATTATTAGCAGACTGGAAGTACACACGCAGGGTTTTTTAAGTCTTCACACCAGACTTTTTCCTGCAGACTTTTGAATCATATGAGAAAAACGATATAACTATTATTTATTTTAGTTGGTATTAATGATACATGCAGGTATCAAGTAAATAATAATTATATCGTTTTTTTTTCTTAAATGATTCAAAAGTCTCCAGGAAAAAGTCTGGTGGGAAGACTTATAAAACCCTGCGTGTGTACGGCCCTTCATGGATCATTTCACTAATAACTCCATCAAAAACTCGCAGATTTGCATCATCTTATTTTAATTGGGAGAACAAAGGTATGTGGAATTTCAATTTTTTTCTTAAAACAAATTCTGTATAAACTTGAACAAATTCATTTTGTATTTGGTTCATTGCTCTTTTTGTAGTCTGTTTATATACAGGGTGGTCCAAAAAGCGCTCTTATTTATTTTTAATTCAAAAACAGTTATTTACATTTTTAAAATTATTCATGTGATACGTAGACAACAGGCCTGGGAGATTCTTTCGGCATCAAAATGGGTCCAGCTGGAGGCTATACTACTCACGCAGCACAGAATGAAAATCATCAAATCGTACTTTGCCACAAAATCAGTTCTTGGGACAAACAGAAAATTCAAATTTTGAGACGTATCACCTGAAAATTTTGGAAAATAATATAGGACACAACTTTGGGATGGAAAATAAATAAGAGGTTTCGTATAGTGATATGATGATAAGAATATTTTTAATTAATTAGTCAATATAATGGATATAATAATCCATTATTCAGGTGTCTAGTAGGTGTTTTCCTTTGTAGTGGTGTATAGTACTATGTATATTGTATATATTCACTGGGCGTTACTTGTTGCTACTTAATTTTCTGGAGGTAATTAAAGAAACAATAGATAATAGATTTACAATCCATGCAATGGTAATTTCTTTCTTTTAAAATTATTTATAAAATAGAATATGTGAACTATATCAACCAAAGGTGATATCAACCAAAAGTAATATCAACCAAAGGTGATATCAACCAAAGGTGATATCAACCAAAGGTGATATCAACCAAAGGTAATATCAACCAAAGGTAATATCAACCAAAGGTTATATCAACCAAAGGTAATATCAACCAAAGGTGATATCAACCAAAGGTGATATCAACCAAAGGTGATATCAACCAAAGGTAATATCAACCAAAGGTAATATCAACCAAAGGTTATATCAACCAAAGGTTATATCAACCAAAGGTTATATCAACCAAAGGTGATATCAACCAAAGGTGATATCAACCAAAGGTTATATCAACCAAAGGTGATATCAACCAAAGGTGATATCAACCAAAGGTAATATCAACCAAAGGTGATATCAACCAAAGGTAATATCAACCAAAGGTAATATCAACCAAAGGTTATATCAACCAAAGGTGATATCAACCAAAGGTTATATCAACCAAAGGTGATATCAACCAAAGGTAATATCAACCAAAGGTTATATCAACCAAAGGTAATATCAACCAAAGGTGATATCAACCAAAGGTGATATCAACCAAAGGTGATATCAACCAAAGGTAATATCAACCAAAGGTAATATCAACCAAAGGTGATATCAACCAAAGGTTATATCAACCAAAGGTTATATCAACCAAAGGTGATATCAACCAAAGGTTATATCAACCAAAGGTTATATCAACCAAAGGTAATATCAACCAAAGGTAATATCAACCAAAGGTAATATCAACCAAAGGTAATATCAACCAAAGGTAATATCAACCAAAGGTAATATCAACCAAAGGTGATATCAACCAAAGGTAATATCAACCAAAGGTAATATATCTCACATTTACAGGTAAAGTCACCGTAACTAATATTATTACTATCAACATTGAGAATATAAGTACGAACAAAAATCACGAATATTAACGCTATTTATCCAATGGATATTAACGCTATTTATCCAATGGATATTAACGCTATTTATCCAATGGATATTAACGCTATTTATCCAATGGATATTAACGCTATTTATCCAATGGATATTAACGCTATTTATCCAATGGATATTAACGCTATTTATCCAATGGATATTAACGCTATTTATCCAATGGATATTAACGCTATTTATCCAATGGATATTAACGCTATTTATCCAATGGATATTAACGCTATTTATCCAATGGATATTAACGCTATTTATCCAATGGATATTAACGCTATTTATCCAATGGATATTAACGCTATTTATTAGTTATAGCTAAAGTAAATATATTACCTTGAATTTGTCTAATTAATTATCTATAGGTTTTAGTTTAAATGGTCTAATGCATAGATGCAGTTAATATTAAATGCTAACATGATTATTATTCAATGTAACAATTACGTATGATATTTAAAATAATGAAGTAAGTAAGTAGGTATAAAAAATAAAACTTTTTTAAATTATTTTGATCACTAAATATTTATTATCTCGCTTAACTCATACAATATATTTACAGTGAAGAGTAATATAAATAAACTAAATAATTAATGGTTTAACTAATGCTATTTTTCTGTTGAAAACATCACAGTTGTTAAAGGCCATTAATTATTTAATTTAAATATCGAGAGGAGAAAACTCACCTTCATTTAACACTGAAGTTCTCTGTGTAATTAAAGTCAATTGAAGCACTCAAGAACCTAATTAAAAGTGAAAAGAAAATTTCAAACGTGACGGTCACTTTCGAACACTCAAATAAAACGTTCATTAAACATAGGACTATACTTTACATCTTTAAAGCCACGTATGAAATGGATAAGGAAGTTTATCCTAAATTAATTCCCTAAAAGGTTTTCAATGCAGCAGATGAATAAGAAGGATCACTACTTTGATAAGAACAGCACAGCGTTACAGTCACTACCTCACTCCGTGGCGTCTCACCTCAAACTGCAGGTTGCAGCACTGTGAATGTTAAATTAATATTATTCTCTCCATACTTCAAATCAAACAAATTGATTTATAGGGTAAGTTACGAATTATCGGTCAGTTCCACATCTTCGGACATGTAAGAAAAAACGATATAATAATAATTATTCTACTAGGATTAGTTGAGCAAAAACAACCAACCCGGGTTTTTCTTATACGTCCGAAGATGTGCAACTGACAAATAATTCGGAACTTACCCTATATTTTGATATGTAACAACAGATATATTCATATATAATTTCATTGCAATATATCACAGCTCTCAGGCTGTACCTACCAATAGGTTGCATTCTTTGCCTGACAGGTGGCGCTGGTGCCGTAAAAGGCTAGAGTGCACACTCTTAATTTGCGGATAATTGCTACAGTTTAGTCAAAACGTATCCGCAAAATAGAGTAGTAAAAAACTGTTTACCAACACTTCATAGCACTGGGTTGTTTTAACGGAATAATGAATAACAGTTTATAATTATCATATTTAATAAGAAATTCAATATGATAAACTCATGCATCAGGAACTATGGATAGATAGTAGCGTAGAATTCTTTACATATAAATTGTATAGGATTTGAACTATTGCTTCATTTAATTCTATAGAGAAATTGAAAATATGATTTTTGATAATTAATTTAATAAGGTTTTTATAAAAGGACACGGAAAACATTGAGATTTAGTTTGTAAAAAGATGAGAAATGAAAGATTGAATGGGACAACTGCAACAATCAACAGTTGTTTGTAGAGCTGAGGAAGATATTCATAGAGCTGTTAGTAGAGATAATAATAAAATGACAGAAACTACTACCAAATACTCTGGATGTTAAATAACTAACATGTGATACTAATACTTATGTCTTTCGATAAATAATTAATATGCAGGAAATAAGAGAATAATATGATAAACAATATTATCAATATATGAAACAAGTTTCATAATCGTTCACCCAATGAAATGTTTACATCTATTCATAGTTTTTAAATGTATGTATAGTGATAAAAATTCGTACTTCCAACCAGAAAATGAAGCTTCTTATAGCTATACCTACCTCTCCATTTAAATTTTATCTGATAGGAAAAAGTCTTATCATCTGATAGGACTTTATATAAGGGCTTGAAAATGAGATTTTAATAATTTCCATTATTTTATTTAATGTAATCTTTTTCTTTTCAATAAATATCCTTATCATTATCCTTATTTAAATCACAGAATCTTCCGCCAGAAAATACATAGAAGCAATAACACACAAGGTCTTTTCTAGAGCTGGGCTTTTGTTGCTAAAATGAGATACGGTTTAAAAACAGTTAAAATAAAGAACAAACCGATAATATCCGCGAAAAACTAGTCATGCGTTAAAAAAAATGCCAGAACATTCCAAATAAACGATAAAACTGATAAGGTACGATTCGAAAAATGAATAAACATACATGCAGTTTCATTGGTTGTGATATTTAATTAACTGTACGATTTGTATATTACTAAGATATTACTAATAGACATGACTGTGAAGAAAAAGACTTATAAATAATCATATTTTTTTAAATTAAATGATAACTTATATATACTGTTTGACTAAAAAATTCAAACATGGACCTCTTCAAACTCTCCATCATAGTGTTTGACAACACTAATTTCAAACAAGTTTAACAAAATGTTTGTCAATGTGTTTGACAGGGTGGATGGAGTATTAGGCACCAAAAATATTAGGGTACGGTCAAGAGCCCCCTCCTCCCGGTCACGAGCCCATCCGGTCATGAGCCCCCCTAGGTCATAAACTTACCCGGTCAGGAGCCCCCCCTCCCAGTTTTTTTAATCCTTATTTACCTAGTTAAATAAATGAAGAACTACTTAGATATAAATAACTAAGAACTGCTAATGTAGTTTGTTGTATCCGCTAGTTTGTTGTACTGCACACTTCATGATTGTTTAATGACCTGACAGGGGGGGTTCCCGATATACATATATTTTATGTCTAATCAGTAATGAACTTCAAAAGTGCCAATAAGGATTAAATAATATAGGTAAATAAGGATTAAAATAGGGGGGCTCGTGACCGAGGGGGCTCATGACCGGGAGGGGGAGGGGGGCTCTTGACCGGGGGGGGGGGGGGGGCTTATGATCTACACCCAAAAATATTAGTGACCTCAGTCAGACACATAAAATAGACATCTTTATTACTCGCAGTGAAATCTGTGGTAAATTCCCTGTCGGTGTTATTTAACTTATTTGTTTGTTATTTTTCACTTATTAACTTCGCAAAATTGCGGAATGTTATGGTTTGATCGGCATTTATTTATTTTTCATATTGTTATTCTCATAACTCAAAAAGTACTCAACAACCAAATTGCCTGAAATTAAATGGGCCGATTGGTCAATATCCAGAAACCAGTTTATTAGATTTTGGAAGCGATCGAGTCAAAGGTCAAGGTCTTTTATAACTCAAAGATTATTGGAGGACAAGGACATTTATAAGCGGCGGCGAAAGTATGCGCTCTGTGAGTGCCCGTTCTAGTTTATCATGTTAAAGCTTTAAAAAATGACATAGGTACTTTTGTTAAAATTAAATTGATAATTTATGAGTCTACTGATATACGATCTTGCATGCGAGTAATTTTCTGAGTAATTATAATAAATCATTAATTTGCTACAGAAACCTAAGTAGATGTCAGTACCTATGTTTGTCAAAGAATTAAATTTGTTTCATGAAACTGGTTGATTTTGGAGAATGTGTATCTGTTAGTGTGTACTGTAGAATTAAATTTGGAATAAAATAATATTTTGGATAATACAGGGTGATTAATAAAAAAAAAGCAACCGGGTATTTGGATGATAATATTTTCCAACCAATAAGAGCCACTCTTTAATGTTTTACTGCATCTTGAAGATAATATTTTTTTCTCTTAATTATTAAAATCATTTAAGTTTATGACTACGAACAATGGTGTGACATCAATTACAATAAAGTTGGTCAAAAATAAAATCCCGCAGGAAAACAAGTTCATAAAATAGATTTTTTCTAATATTCCTTTCAAACCACAATAAAATACATAGTGACCGGACATTTCGTACCCGGACGTTTCGTACCTGGACGTTTCGTTACCAGGACGATTCATTACCAGTTTATTTTTTTTATTATTTTTTATGAAATGGAAACGATTTTTCATTAGACAATTTTATTTTAGACTACAATTTTATATCAATCCCATGCATTATAAATTTTTACTACTTTAAAAATAATGTCTACTTTTTAAACATATTTTTTATTCGTTTAGTTATACATTGATTTCAATCAGATGTATTAAAATTAATAATCATTACTTAAAATAACAATAATTCTATTTTTTTTTGTTCTCATATGATCGAAAATGTGCTTCAGTCCGAGAACCCGGAGCTTACCTACATTGGGAATATTTTTTTTGATATTTCCGAAAATGTTTTAACGTTAGGTTAAAATTCCAATTACCAGATGTTACAAGTTACCGAATGAAAATAACTTAATGAAGAGAAACATAACCTTCCGCAATTTTGCGAAAGTAATAATTATTTTCGATCATATAAGAAAAGACTATATAATTTAACATTTCAACTCTTTATTCTTATTGGTATATTTTCCAGTCTATTACTCATTTCGAATTTAAAAAAATCGTTAGTAGCGATTTGGAACGAAAAATCTGGTAACGAATCGTCCTAGTAACGAAACGTTCTTGTAACGAAACGTCCTAGCACCAAAATACATGAACAAGAACATAAAAGTAAAATCTATGCTGTTAATAAAAAGTTTAAAAACACATTATTCCATTACTAGTTTTAATTTTTTTATCCGTCCACGTACTCTCCATTTCTCTCGGTACACAATTCTCCTCTTGCTCTCATTGCCCTTACAGACCTGATGATGATCATTCGATTTACCCCTTATGCCTTCAAATTCTGCAATATATTATTCTTTAATTCACGATAATTTGTGTAGCTCTGCCAAATACCTTATTATTTATGTAACCCCAAAGAAAGTATTCAAGTAGGTTTAGATCTGGACATTTGAGGGGCTACTCAGTATACCAATTTCTATCACTTGTTGATGGAAAACCTCATCTCAATGAGGCGATCACAAATGATGATGCGGTGTTGGGCAGGAGCTCCATCTTGGACCCACCATAGTCAAATGAATCTCACATAAAATTACTTCCTTATGTGTGGTATAAAATTATCATTAAACATGACTAAATATTTAGTTATATTCAAATTCCATCCAAAAGATGGGTCCAATGATATCGCCGTTTCTTCGCAATCCAGCCCACACTGATAACTTATCTTGCGCATGTTTTTTTTTTTTTCATAATTAAATTACGGAAGGACATGGAGATCAAAACTAATTTTGGAATATTGTGTTTTTAAACTTATCAACAGCATAAATTTAACTTTTATGTTCTCTTTTGTTTGTGGTTTGAAAGGAATAATGGAGTTATAATAAAAGAAAGTAGTCCTGAGGGCTCTAGTAAATTGACTTAGCGTATGTTGTGGTCTTCGTTGCTATATAGTATATGTATATAGAATCAGCTGATGAAAGCTATGTTATGAAAGCTCAAAGTAGTGAGTAAATTAAAGGTAGGTACTAAAATTTACCCATAGTTCAACTTTCAATCAGTATATGTGAGTAATTAGTTTGATTTATACAATTGTGTTACATTGCACTGTTGAAATATTTTTTACAGTAGGGTAAGATCCAAACACATTTTAACACATTTTTTAATACAAAAATATTAACTTTAATAATAATTGGTATTCAGGTATCATGGATACCAACTAATGTAGAAGTTAAAGGATAATTTCATTATATTTTTTCAAGACTAGTTTTTTTCATTTTGATTTATAGAGAATGAAATAGTTTAAAGAATTTTAACTTTGAATTTTGCCTCGCAATTATTACAGCGTCTATAAAAGCGGGAGCTGGAGTCGTGTATCTCGCCAGTTTCCTTCATCTTGTTTTGCATTTTCCTCTAGCAGTCCATCCGTCTCTAAGTCCATTATCCATCTTCAGCTTGTTCATCCGTATTAACTTCCTCTTCTGGACCTTTTTATTCCGTCCGTCAACTTACAATTCCAATAGCACACTTATCTTATCCGAAGACCTAATGTCTGTACCAATTCACTTTCATTTCCTGCCTTTCTCACTCACTTTCGTAGTCCTGATCTTTTCCCTCCTAGTAAAAATGAGTTAATGGCTATAGAGGTAATTTTAAGTTAGAGAGGAACGATATGAACTCTCTAAAAACCTATACCTACGCAAGGGACTTGGGAAGGAAAGCCTCAAACAGTTTTGAATTCCCTTCATATTTTCAATAGAACATATTTAAAAAAAAAGCGTTTCTATATACTTTTTGAAGAAAAAGATTCAACATTAATACGAAGATATACAGACACAAAACAATTTTGGTATTTTCTAAATTAATCTTAAATATTCAATACGTAAAATCAAATATTTGTTTGACATTTTTCTTACATATATGAAAGAAAAAATTCTTAAATTACATATAACACTGTTCTAAAGAATATTTCTGAACCGTCATGATGAATATTGGTGGCTTCGATGACTAGGACTGACTGACATAATGGATCCCTTCAAGCAACCATGTACGTTCTTGAAGGCCGTACACACGCAGGTTTTCTTAAGTCTTTCCACCAGACTTTTTGCTAAGCTCCTCCGACTTTTTCCACCAAACTTGGAAATATATAAGGAAAAAACGATATAACTATTATTTATTGTAGCTGGTATCCATGATACCTGCAGGTATCATGGGTACAAACTATAAAAAATAATAAAACAAACTTGAATAATTTTTATTCTAACAGAAATGAAGGCATTTTGTTCAAAGTATTTGTCCATAACCAAAAAACGTTATCTGAATTTAATAGTACAGGCAAGCTTCGCTTTAAGTACAACTCACTTTAGTAAAAGTGGTACTTATTTCGAGTCATGATTCGAAATAAGAACCGTTCGTAGACATAAAAAACGGAGACAATTTTCTGTGATTATTTCACGGTAACTAAAAAAACATCAAAATTATAATCCAGATAAGGTTATTAGAAGCAATTGGTTCAGAAATTCAACATGTCCCATTTTAGGGTAAGTTCCGTGTTATCGCATGGTTCCATATTTTCGATCACGTAAAAATCTTTATATAATAATCATTATTTAACTTTAATTTCAATTGGTATCCATGATACCAATTAGAATAGAAGTTAAATAATAATTATAATATTTTCTTTTCTGACGTGTCCGAAATTATAGAACCAACCAATAACTTGGAACTTAGTACCCTACTACCTAAAATATTTCAGAGCATAAAATTGCTGTTTGTAAAATGTATAGACAATAATTATAGAAGTCTAAGTATCTATTAATTACTCACCTATACTGAGTGAGAGTTAAGCTATGGATGGATTTCAAAACATTTAATAAATGCACGACTTTAAACTTTTTCATCACAGTCACAAACAATGAAAGACTATATTATTATTAATATGCTTATAAACGTTTTACTCTCATAATAAATTT
Organism: Caprella mutica; assembly: GCA_947561585.1. Lineage (NCBI taxonomy): Eukaryota > Metazoa > Arthropoda > Malacostraca > Amphipoda > Caprellidae > Caprella > Caprella mutica. Next base: position 47,212 of record CANNZV010000834.1, on the reverse strand, counting down.
TCTTTCTATAACTCATAAAAAAATGAGGTCTAAATCAAGGAGTGACAATTATAAACTTTAGTTACCGTTTGGTAACTAAAGTGAGTCGTGATTTTGTAACTAAAGTGGGGGATGCCTGTATGTATTTCATTGAGTTCTGCAGCTACCAGTCTATTGCTGTACGTCTCAATTAATGATTTGTACACATTGAGAGGTATTTTGTACCATTCCTCTTGGTGTATTATCTTCAATGTTCTTGATATTAGTTATTTGCTGGTACTCTTTTCTCAATTTTAATTTTCAACATCGCCATTAGGTTCAAGTCTGCGGACTGACTTGACCATTGCAAGCTATCAACCTTATTTTTAACCAATCATTTTCTTGTTTATGTCTTGAAATGGCCAAGTCAATTCACATACATGAACACAGTCGAAAATTTAAGGTGATATTTGAAAAATAAATTGGGAAACGAGTGCCAAGAGAAATCAATAACAATATGAAGACAGGAGTCAAGAGGATTGGGACAAAATATCTCTCGATGTGTACAAATCTTTAATTGAGACATACAGGAATAGACTGGTAGCTGTTGAACTCAATGAAAGACATAAATACATACCATTAAATTAAGATGATTTTCTTTGGTTATGTACGAACACTTCTTTTCACCAGTGAAAATGAAAAAATTGCATTCATTTTTGTCAGAATAAATTATTTTTTAAGTTTATTATTAATACTTAATAATACATAAAATGTTCAAAAATACTTGCTTTAGTAATGTGTTTTACATACATAATTTTTTTTCATGAAAAAACGAATAATGAATACTTGCCTTCCCCCCTTACATATGACATCAGAAGAGGTTCCCGTCATTCAAACAGCTTTGTGTAGTTCAGATTACTGAGGCAATCGACTAGAAAGAGTTTGGCAGTCAGTTAGACAACGCATTCCATGCGGTGTTGCGTGTTGTAATCGGATAATCGTCAGTTAAATTTCCAAAACAAATTTTGAGCTTTTTCTCTCTTGTGGTTGGCGAGTTTAAAAATGGATTTTTTCATATATTGACGCGTTTCACCACCTTCGAAACCAAGATTTTCGGATATTAAATTTGATATGCGGTTTGCATTTTCTTATGAGTTACAAAACTGTTTCCATCAGTATGAACAATTTCATTGTCATTCATCAAATATTAGGAATATAATCCAAATTTCAGTGATTGAAGCCACAATTACGCTATCACTATTTTCAATTAAACAGCGATTAAACGAAAATTAGGAGTCGCACCAAGTTTGAAGCTACTTATTATCTAAATTTCATACGAAATATTTTAACATTATAGGATAGATAAACATTAATTTGCAATGATACGAAATTTCTGTATTTTCATAGAAAATAGGGTTATCGACAGTTTAGCCTACCTCTCATGAAGCAAGTGTAACTATCGCTCAGCAACTGATTTCTGATGGAATAATTTCAAGAGGGGCCCCATTAATTGGCCTGTGAGATCTCCAGACCTCAGTCAGCTCCATTTTATTTTATTAAAAGGGGAAAAGAAGAAATACAATATTGGTTCAAAGAGAAACCAAAATGAAACAACTTGTGAAGAATGCATTGCGCTAAATGGGTGTCATCTTACAAATGCTAATTTTAAAAACTTAAAAAATTGTTATAATCTGAAATTTTTTCATTGAAATACTTTTATATAATTACTTTTAAATTAAAATATTTATTACATTTATAGAGATGAGGTCTCTTCTGAACGTTCTTTGCACAAAGTTTATGGGAATACAAAAGTCGGCAACAAAATGCACAATTTTTCCATTTTTTCATCTCTACATACCACTTTAAAAATAAATTAAACTTTCTTTCATTTAATCATTATTTATATGAGCAATGTACAGGGTGGGGCGTAAGTTTGGAAGCAAATGAAAGTGCATATTATAATCCAACGAAAAATATATTTAATAATTTACAGTTATGTATTATTACATAAGGGTTTCAAGAATTCAAAAATCATAAATTTATTCAAAATGTCCCCCCTTGTTTTTAATAACAGCCTCAAATCTCCTCCCAACTCCTCCTACTGCGGCACGCAACTGTTCTTGTGAAATTTCCTTCCAAGATCTCTGGAGCGAACGCTTTAATCATCCACTCTGCGCTGGAATTTACCACAGGCCTTTGATTTAAGAATGGACCATACCGAAAAGTCCATAGGATTAACATCTGGGGAGCAGGGAGGCCACATTTCTTTGGACCAAAACCGTGGAAGATGGTCATGGCACCAGTTTTGAGTGACATTTGCAGTATGTGAAGTCGCGCCGTCTTGCTGAAATGTCCATAGAGTGTCATTACCGAAGTGATCCTTAGCGGACTCCAACATTGGCGTCAAAATATCCTCAATATAACATTTAGCATTGATTTTGGCGCATTGTTCCACAAAAATTAAAGGAGATCTCCAAGTTTCTGAAACGGCGGCCCAGACCATAACTGAAGCAGGTTTCATGGTTCTGTGGACAGTTTTTTGGTTGTATGGGATGTCTTTTGCACTTTTACCAATTATTCTGTCATTCCTCCGGTTGTGAGCCATTTCCACTGTGAAATTTTTTTCGTCAGACCAAACAATTTCACCAGCCGTGCCAGACTTCAATTCTCTCAGAAGTGCTTTGCTTCTCTCCAATCTCTTTTTCTTTACAGCTTCTGTCTCTTTTAGAGGGTGAAAGAGGACATCTTTAGGTCTTCTTTGACAACTCTTCTCATTGTTCTGGGACTCACACTAGCTGTCTTGGCTAACAATCGTATTGACCTTTTCGGGTTCCTCCTGATCTTCTCTCGGGCACATTTTATCAGTTGTTTGGTGCGTTGTGAGCGTGGTCTACCACTTCTTGGACGATCAGTGAATGTAGTGTCTCTACTATAGTTCCAACCCTATCACCTACTTAGGAAATTATTTTTAAGAATTATATTAATGTTTGAAAAATTGTTTCCAAACTTACGCCCCACCCTGTATATCAAATTACGTAATTATGCTGATTCGATTATAAAATAGAATAAAAATATAATTTATTTAACTAGCAACCTTTCTTTTTCTCTTATAATTGTATACCTATAGAAAATAGAACTAGAAAGATAGTTTCATTTATTGAAGAAAAATATTGACTTAACAAAATATTTTTATATAGTAGCTAGAAAGTAAAAGACAAATAATTGGAGGAAGAATATTTATTAAAAAATATATGAAGTATTTTCTGCAGAAAATGGCCGAGTGTTCCTGTTTTTTACAATCATTTCCTTCAACAAAGTGTTCAAATCTTGAGAGCGAAGTACATCCTCAGCATCGACAACAAAAACATTCCAGTTGGCTTTGGTTAGCAACCTTAGTTTGTAGTTGAGCAAACCACTTCTTTGACAGGTAGATTCCCCTGCAATGGGGACTGTGTTGGTGTGGTCCACCACCTCGATGGAGAGCGGATGAAGACTTTTCAGGTCTCTAAGATCGTCAGAAGAAGATGTCTCTGACTTACTGGTGTACACTATACTGGAAATGCCTATGGTCTTGATGGGCCTGCACACATGAAATAATTCATCTTCATTTAGCAATTGACTCAGTTTTAGCAATGCCGGTCGATTTTGAATAGCATCAAAGGTATCTTGAGGTCTAGACTCGTCTTCATCCATGCTGGAACGAAGGGCCGAAACTATCTCAGGATGTTCTATCATCACGTGTTCTCTGATGCACGACAAACGCTGTATCATCTTCCTTTTGGCTGTGCCTGCAACGATTTAATAGATTCAGTAAAATGTTAAGAGAGAAATAAAACTAGTAGAGTAATTATATTTTGTTTCAGAGTCGTAGAATATATAAGCTGACGTAAAAAGGAGTTAAATGCAAGGAACTCAAAAAATCATTTGGAAGTGAATCATTTTAGGAACAAAATCACTTATCACTAAAGCTTATTGGTGCAGAAAAGCTACGTGAATAGTCACTTATTGAGGAAGTGGTGAAAAGGGCTGACCTCACAAATGGAAGAAGAAAATGAAGAGGTGATAGTAAATGAAGCCTATGAGTCTACCTAACACAAAATCTAAGACCTCTTAGTTGAAGAGCATAATCCTAGCGCTATCCTCTGAAACTGCAAGGAGCTAACATTAAAAAAAGGATAAACATGGTACATATGAAAAAAAAGACTATTCATAATCCAAATTAAAACAGTTCAGGGGACCAAGGGACGCCAATCCCCTTCTATTAACTTCACCACCACAGGCAGCTTTAGGATAGAGCTCATGGGGGCTGATAGTTGTTAATTAAGTCTACACACCAAATTAATCAAATACTTTACAACTGAATTGTATTTCTAAAGACCAAAGTTTTATCCTCCAGAACGGCAAGTAATGTTTGAAAATTTATGATCGTGGTTAAATATGAAAAAAAAAAATGAAAGAGAACATTGATAATAAAGTGTTATGGTAACTATTTATCTCTGCTAGGACAGACAGATACAGAAGGCTGTGAATCATACATAACAATGAACACATTAGAAGGTGACGACATGAAGTCAATTCAATCCAAGAGATTTCATTACCATGTAGCTAACATGCAATAAAAAGTCCAAATGAAAGGACTCGAAAAAAAATACACTTAATGATGAACTAAAATAAATGGAAAATGGACAAGATTTTATGCAAATAATTTATTGTTACTAGTTTTAGATATGACTAATAACGTTGTAATACTGCGATTATAAAGAATGAATATTTGAAGGTTATATGAGTACCTATATACAGATTGGTTCAAATTAGAACTATTTTGGCAGTTTCTACCGATATGTCTTAAAAACTTTGGAAGTAGTCTAAATTTTGTAGCAGGTTTATTTCTATCTATTGATGAGAAAAATAATATATAAGTTAGGTAGTTTCTTGTACACACCATATTGAACTGCGGAACCATTCCTAATAATCAACTCATTAACAAAATGTAAATAATTTTATGTTACAAACAATGGATGTAAATAATAGTTACACAACCCATAATATTCAGATTAACGAAAGAGCTTGGGTCGACTTTTCTTCGCAGTTTCTAAGTTCAAATTTTTCACATCAATTATGTTCAGTTTTTTAGAGTCACAATCACCAAATAGACTCACCATAGTTCCTAAGCTCTGTTGGAGATTTGGTGAGAGCATCTCTCAGTACCTTGGGATTAGTCAAACCCATTATAGCGAGTGAATAAAGAACGTCCGCACATTTAGAGTAGTTCCTGTACGCTCTGCCACTGGCTAAGAAGAAATGGATATCTTGGTGTATGGTATCGACAAACTCAGTGGAAGGTTTGTGATTGGTGTGGCTGAAAGACCACAGCACTCTAGCGTACTCAGACAAAGACAAACTAACGTCTGCTCCTTGCAGTAAATTAAGGAACAGTTTCTCAAACTTGGTGAAAATAGATTCACTGTAGCCAGCGTGGGCAAAAAATCCCAGTAACTCAGATATCATTTGTCCATCAAAAAAGTCAGGATCACGTACCAGTAATAGTTTTTGAAAGTTAGTAATAAAATCAGAAGATTTGTATTTGCAAAGCCTTAGAAGTTTCATTTGGCATTTATAGTTTGCCAGCTGGAAAAGTGTCAGTCGGTCACATTTATTGGTGACATCCAGTAGAGAGTCGCAAATATAAGGAATAATAGGTAAAGTGGGTAACAGTGGTACTCCACCTTTTAGAATACTGTTAGAAACTATACCTAACATTTCATATGACATAGAGGGATAAACATCTATTAGTTTTTCCAATGCTTTCTGCACAAGAACGTTTTGACTGTCATTTCTACTGAAACTGCTGTAATGCATCAATTTCACCAAATCTGTAGCAGTTGCTTCGTCTAAATTGTTCTGAAAAAATTCAGTGAATATTTCATAATTTGCTCTTTTACCCATTCCACTGGCGAAAATGACCAGAATTATCTCGAAGTACTGAATTCCCTCACTGAGTGATAAAGAAGTCAGACGACTGGAACACTCACTACACACACTCAAAATGAGTTTGTCTATCAACTTTAGTTTCTGTCCACGAAGCATCATCAAACTGTTGGATAATGATTTTAATTGTTCATAATTCATATACTTAGTCAACTGATCAACTTTCCAAATCATTTTAGTAAATTCTTTGGGGATGTCCGATTTGTCTTGCATTATTGGTCTTTTATGAGTTGCGTAGAGGTTAAATAAGTTGACTATCATTTCCACTTCATAGTCACTATTAGCAATAGTTACTATGTGTTGTCTGACTATTTGCTCCAGATCTGTAGGCTTATCAATCACTTCTAAAGACTCCCTAGGATTTTGGACTACCTTCAAGTAATTCAAGACGTGATGATTCACTTGATCATAATTTTTTTCACTGAGAACAGATGAGGAGTGAATATGCTTAGTAAGACTCTTAGCATTGGAAGAAGGGTTGCTGTGAAGATGCACCAGACTGGACAGTGCCCACCTTTGAGTTTTGTAGCCATTAGATGATATAAAGGGGAGTCTTGAAAGAGGTCTCAGCATCTTCAGAATTCTTAGTTGCTGAAAAAATCTGAAAATTAAAATCTTTGTCCATGAGATCATTCTAAGCAAATTGCACATAAACTCTAAAAATATATTAGCTATTTTAATTTTCTATATTTATAGTCACAAAATAAACAGTTGATCCAAAATTGTATTACAATAGTGGAACTAGTGTCACTGTGTGTATGTATTGTTTTAGACTATTTGGAGCTTGAGATGGTGCAATCAAAGGATTTTTGTTTAAAAAGGCAATTTTTTTTTCTTATGCTGTTATGAGTGTTGGCAATGAAGTTGTTCTTCAAGTTGTTAGAAGTGTTTCTTTTTATTTTCACCAGTGAGTTGCAGTCAAGTCTTTGTGCAAGTTGGATTTTTTTGCCTATTATAATTGTGTGTGTTTGAAATGTAATGCAACACCAAGAAATAGTTTGTTGTCTGACAGTTGAGAGAATGATGTTGTTGATGTGGAGAGTTAGTTAGCTACTTAGTGTCTGTAGTATTGAGATGTGTAAGGAGTGAATAACATTTCTATGGCTTTGTCTGCAATAAGTGTTAGTTAATTTGGTATATTATATATATTCAGGAATATGCTACTAGGTAATATGCTTTAACATTGTAATGACAGGTACATAACATTTGTGAATAGGACCATATCTTAGTGCCGTCCTGTCTGAATTTGGAGGAATTTGCGTTTTAAGAGTGTAAATTTTGTAGCAACTTTGAACTATGTGACTCACCTGTTTTGAAACATAGCTAATTAGTTTGTGAACACAGACAAGATGAGGATGTTATGGACTGCTTACAGGGCTATCAGATTTAGATCATATATTTTTACCTGTAAAATATAATTAGTTGATGTTATATGGTTGAATAGATAAAATTATACTTCCCAGTCATTTATTGATGCAAATATGTTATCAATAAAAATAAATACAAACTCAAAAAACTAAGTTATTTAGCACCCAATTTCAATAAAAAATTAACAATTTTATCTAAACTGCTGACTGATAATAAATATAAATTGATAGACTCAATATCTCACAAATCAGAATAAAAATTTAATATTAGAAGAAGGACCTGCTTTTTTAAAACTAAAATCACAACTCGAAGGACTTATTTTAAATAGTAATATGAGCAATAGGCTACATGATTCAGAAAGATTATATGAATATAATTCCTCAAAAAATTCATTTTCTTATGAGTTTGAATAAAAGAAAATGGTCCTGAAAGCTCGACTTAGCTTATAGCTATAGGTAGCAGTGTTTCTTGCCAGAATCAACTGGTGAAGGTTCAAAGTAGCAAATCAATTATAGGTTTCTTCTGTTTATAAAGACTAATTTCTGAATCAAAATTGCAGTCAATAACTCCATCTGAATTATAATATAGATGTTTATTGTATTTAGCTACTATTAAAAAACCTCACAAAAATGGTCAACATTTAGTATCTCTACATACTGAAATATCTTAGAGACATGCCTAACAAGTATTTCAGCTTTTATAAAACAAACAAAATACAATATAGGAACAGCATCACAGTTGTTTTATTTTCCTAGTCGAAAATGATCAAAAATTAGTTAGTAGCCAAGCTCCGATATGGTAGATTAGTAACTAGCTTGGTAAATGAACAAATTTTATTTCATGATTTAGAAGATACGGCACTGTCAGTTTGTTGAATTTCCCCGTCTGTATTTGAAATACAGTGCACCTAACTCTGCTGACTTTTCCAAAATTCTCCCAGCCAACATTTCTCTATCAAAAAAGAAAAGAAAAGAGGGAATACCAATACGAATAAGTATATAATATGTCAGCAGATATCACATGCATATTTATTTTACATATGCCTGGCAGATATGTTAGCTAATTATAACTATATATTTCTATATTATCAGACTGCAAAAACTGGTAAAGTGTTCTTTAAGTTTTTCAGAAAATGATTGTAAATATAGAAGGATATTAAGGATTGCTCACACAAAAAATGTTAAATATATCCTATACTCTACAGTCTTGCTATATTTTCATTAATTTTGTGACTAGGAGAAAATTGGAAATTATTTGAAGATCAGCCAAATTAAGGGGAATATGTTTAAGAACTTTCAGCAAAGTCAGCAGAGTTCAGAGCACCAAATGCACACTGTGCAATGAGAGGGACTAAGTATTCCATCTCCAGAATGTAATTGATGGTAAAAATAATAAATTTGACGGACAGTCTGAAGCTTACAGTCGGCTTACTTTTCTTCTCTCTTTGAAATAAAAAATATGCAAAACACTAACAGAATCTTCCAGAGTAGTATCCAAGAAATTTTTAATTAATTACTATGTAATCCATTAATTTAGCTGGAGATATTCTGAAAAGTTACTGATTTCTGAGAGCAATCCAGTCAGAGTCAGGACCAGTCCGGCAGTCCCAATCAATAAAATTTAAATCTATTGCTGAACCGTATCATGCAATGTATAACTATCATGCAATGGGAAAGACTATCAGTATGTTGTTTCTAAAACCCCAGAAGCTTGTATACATTTATCTGAAATAACGATGGTTGTAATAAGTACTGATGGGACGATTCCAAATTATTGGCCGATTCCGATTCTTGGAAAAAGGCAAATCACGATTCTAATTCTTCATATAGTTATTAAATGTATTAAAAACTAAATTAGTAGCGTCGAGGCGTGCGTATTTACGCATCGGAAATTCATTTGCATCTTTATGCACCTGTAGCATTCTGAATTAGCTAAAAATATATTAGAAACACATAGATCTAAAATAAGTCTTAAAGTAATAAAATGTGTCTAGCTGTCTATAGAGTCAAGGTATCTTTCCCACGAAGTAATAAAAGATTTAATGAGGTGTAAGGACAGCTTAGAAATACTTGTAAGAATAAAGGATATATTTTCTATGTGATCTAATAATTAGTTTGAGACTCATGTGGTTTTGAGCGACCAAGTTATGGACGGGGTCTTAGCTCATTAGTGGTTTCCGGTTAAGATGCTTAGAGGTATATAAAGGCAAGGAATTATGTAACTAGAGCCAGTAGTTAGTAGTGAGTAGAGAGTTGTAGTCAGTTGGCAGTCAGTAAGAGTCAGTACTTAGAGTAAGGACTTCAGACCGGCCCGTCCGGGTTGGTCTGGTCCGAACTCATCTCTACCATATTCCACATTTGTGTCATCTCTAACTATAATGAAATGCTGTATTCAAGAAGTTGATAAATATACATCCCTTATCAGAGTTGGAATACTACCATCATTTAACCCACAACACATACGCAACATTGGCGCCCAACAAGCAGTGGACCCGGCCCCAGGTAAAGACAAATTGAAGAAGAATCCTGCACCCCTCAGATGATCAGATGAACCCAAAAACTTCAAATATTTAAACGACTACGAAGATGATGCCCAGCGACTATGAAGATGATGAACAAAACCCAGTCAAAAAAATTTGTTCAGCATGTCTCAACCTTTCGAACCTCAGGAAAGTTCTGATTCAAGACACAACATGAAGAAAGAAGAAGATACCAGACATTTGAGATTATCAAAATGTGAGCCCAGTCGAAAAATAGCACCACTACAGAGAAAATGTGCACGAGATTTCACACAGAAGTAACAACATTACACAATCATCAAATTTTAAATGAAGACATCAGTTCCCGTACCTACGTCCTAAAACTGTGGCGTACGTTTAATACAATTAGAACTGCATCTGAAAAGCTGACATCTAAGAAGAACTACAAGTACTGAATATATATTTAACGTGAATAAAAACAGCGAAGAAAAATTAATAACAATTTTTACTGAAAATCAGCATTCAGTATCTACATGAGATCGCAGTCATCAAGAGTGTGGTACCTCTTATCTATGAAGATCGGTTTTGCCTGTTTCTACACAATATATTGGTGGTGATTCCAAAAGCAGAGGAGCAGCTAGTTCGCAATTTCAAGAATGTAAAGAAGATACTTCAAAAACTGGGGAGTATTGTATTTTAATGTCGTGAGTATATGTATTATAGAAATTTTAAATGCATTTATTTGTCTTTTCTCTCATTCAATAGAATTACCATGAACATTGTTTGGTAATGTTTTGTTATATTTCTGTTCATTGTGGATCTTATTTCTATAAAAAAAAATTATAAAAATTTATCAAAAATGTTTAAATTGAAACGTTTGAAAAAAACATATAATTACAGTACTCCAAACTATTCACGATATTAAATATTAGTAGATATTGAAGGAAAGGTGTAGAAGTGAATTTTTTTTAGATAAATTAAAATTCAGAATTGAAATTTCTTAAAGATTGAAATGAGAATGATTGTTCTAAAACAGAGGATCAGAAGTTCAACTTTAATAATGAGAATAGAAACTGTTAAAGTAACTCAGTGAAGTTATAATGTTGATAATAAATTTTAAAAGGCAAAAAGTAAACTTATTGTAACGAAGATGTTACACCAATGAGTTAAAACGACTAGTTATTGTAGCAGAAGTAAATGTATTTAAATGAAAGGAGATTGGTTTATTGGAAGAATTTATATATTGTCATGGATGACACTGAGATTTCTTTCCTTATAGAAGAGAAATAAATAATTCACGGTATTAGAGCATAGAAAGCTACCTAGTAACCTTATAATATGAATTAAAGACAGGTGAATGTTCAAGTAGGCTAAAAATGTCGAACCGTTTGATTGGAATTTTTTTTAAGAAATGAGAAGTGAAAAGAGTTAAAAATGTAACAGTAATATAATGTGAATTTAAAATAATTAGCAGGAAGTAAAGAAAAGAATATTAAAATAAATAAAGAGAAGAATACTTGAATAATTAAAGTGAATAAGATTTGACTCGCCAGATGAGGTCATGAAAATATTTGAGGTAATTAGATGAGGATAATAAAAGAAGAAACCTCAATAAAAATGACAATGGAGGATGATTATAAATGTTCAAATCGGTAAAAGATTAAAATAAAAATGGTTGCTATTAAATTGTTTAAAAAGAAGGTACAAAATCTCAATATGTAAAGTAAAAGTTAAATGAAATGAGATTTGATTTAATGATAATTAATAAATTATCGGCGCCTATTTTGAAGATTGAAGAGAGAGGAAGAAAATAAAATGTATTGAATTTCTTTGATACATTACTTGTAAATTTATAATTAACTTCTATGCATATGGCCAATGTTTAGTAGTTTAATTGTTTAAATTAGAACTTAGAATAAAACTAATGTATATTATTGAGAAAAGTATTGTAAAATAATTGTATTGTAGCTAGCTATCACTAATTAGTTAATTATATTAAATAATGTCATCAAACTTACAATAAAATCAAAAGGATAAGATAATTAAGAATAATTATTAGAAGAAATTTTTAAAAATTGAATTAATTTTTTTCTATTATGTATTGTTCTATAGGAAGTGATAAATATGTATTGAGGTAAACTTATCAGAATATTTTTTCTTCAGTTTGCCATGCTCTCTCCAACCTATTTGCAACATTGAAATTGCACACGCTGAGAAATGCCAATTGCAGATATGTTTTACAATCAAAATAATCAACATAATGTTCAGACAAATGAAGTTAAAGGATGTAACGGTGAGTGGGATTGTATTTAATATATAAATAAAAAATTTCATATTATTTTTGAACAAGAAATATTGTTTTATCTAAAAAACGTTTAACATAGTTTAAAAACTAGAGTGACTCCAAATATCATTTTAAAGATTGTTTCAGTCATGATTTATACTAAAAAAATGAATTACTAATAGTTATTTGAAAATTGAAATTAATTTAACGAATAAAATATAATGATATAAATTGAAAACGTTTCCATTGTTTTTAGTCATAACAGAAAATAATTTGAATCTAATTAAAACTAAAACTATGTTCACTAAGTATTGCGAAAATATTTTTTTTTCTTTCTTTAAAATTTTCAATATGTTTACTAATTTTTTTTTCCTCTTTCTATATTTCTTTTTATTATTATATTTTTTAACAGATTTTAATTTGCATGTTTTGTAAGTATTTGAATTATACAAAGTAGAATCATTAATTATGATTTTTTCACTCTCTCTTTTTGTTCAATTTGAGAAGTTAATTTTATTATTGCATATTTTTGTTTTGAAGTCAATCTTTTTACAACTATATTCAATGTTTGAGTAAAGTAAATATTAATGAATAATTAAAATATAACAATCCCACTAAACCTGAATTAAATATAAAGTAACGTAAAGAAAAGAGAGAGAGTAATAATTAAGAAAAATATTCAGTAAATTTACTAATATATTATTTCTTTTTCTGTGACATGCAAACTTGCATGAGGCAAAATGATGGAAAGCAAGAATGAACAGTTTTCCAGAGAACAACACTTTCCTTATGTCATCAGAGGATGTAAATCAAGATCACTGAATTAATTTCTTTTATTAAGTCTATGTATTATTTTGATTTTTCTTGATATGATTAGGTATTTCATTTATTTTTGTTTTTGTTCATGTCATACATTCATATGGATTTTTTTTAATATTCTTTGATGATATCTATTTGATAGACATTGATTTTATTTGTTTATTTTTCTAGAATTGTATTGAAGTCATGTGAAGGAATATAATAATTAATTGAATTAATGAAGAATTTGATAAAAATATAATAATTTGAATAATTGATTGGTAGAATGATGAAGATAATTTATCCAAGGTAATAATCATATGATATTGAGAAGTAAGAAATAATGATATTACTATAAAAATGATACTGTGTTGAAATATAAACGCACAATAATTGATCAAACAATCGAAGATATGATTAGTTAAATGAAAATGACTTCGTACGATAATGGAATTTAATTTTTTTTAGGAATAAGTTTAAGATTTTAGTAATAAGATTATTTTTATGTATACCTTAGGTTATATTTAGATAATGCAGATATTTGAAACTATATGGATATAATATTAATTATTCAATTCAGGTTACAAGTTGTGAATTCACTGATGATTGATATATTATGATGAAATTGTTTTTAGTTCAGCATTTCCCGAATAATAATTTCGTTGATATAGATCCAAGTTAATGTGATGTGCTAAAATGTTTATTAATGCGAAAGTAGACAAGTTAGACTCTATAAATGAAGTCCTGTCTTAATAATAAGGAGAACCGCAGTGAGAAAGGAACACTGGCGATGAATAATATATAAATAGATAACGAAGTGAATTACGTAATAAAAGTAACACTATCGAGGATGTAGTCGGAGGAATAAGAAATATAAAATCGCATATTGCAAAGTCATCTTAACGTAAATTTATATTTTTATCGAATGAGGGAATAAAATGATGCAAGGAACTTTAATTTTCATGATTAATATTTCAATTTATGTGTTCATAAACTTTAAATTTATTTCTTAATAAATAATGATTTTTGTGTATTATGTTTTCTATAATATTTTTTCAATTATCTGTACTAGAATTTTCATTAGTAATATTACATTATGATTATTCTAACTAATATAAGTTTATGTAATTGTCGTAGATTTAGAAGATAGATGACTGATCTTAAAAGTGCAGGGGGAAGAGATCCCAAGTAAAATTAATTATGAATTTATTAGAAAAATTAAGATCGCTCATATATCTTTTTAGTTTAATTTAGGATTTTATTATAAGTTTAGGTAGATTATGTATCAAAATACTTTTGAATAATATTAACATCTTAATTAATTTTCACCATAACAACATATTATCCTATGTATAAATGTGTAACGTACAATGAATGAGATGAATGTAAAAGAATGTATGGAATAGGATAAAACTAACCAACTTAACAAAGATATATAACTGTGATAAAACTTCACGAACAATCATGTCAATTGTATTTTGTATTTGTATTTTAAGTTTGGGTATTTTTGGTTTTAATATAAGATTTTCTAGATATACTTGTGAAAGGGATTAGTTAAAGCATTTTTGTATAAAATTGAAGTACCTTCAATTTTTCTTGTAGAGGGGGAAGATATGTAGCATTCTGAATTAGCTAAAAATATATTAGAAACACATAGATCTAAAATAAGTCTTAAAGTAATAAAATGTGTCTAGCTGTCTATAGAGTCAAGGTATCTTTCCCACGAAGTAATAAAAGATTTAATGAGGTGTAAGGACAGCTTAGAAATACTTGTAAGAATAAAGGATATATTTTCTATGTGATCTAATAATTAGTTTGAGACTCATGTGGTTTTGAGCGACCAAGTTATGGACGGGGTCTTAGCTCATTAGTGGTTTCCGGTTAAGATGCTTAGAGGTATATAAAGGCAAGGAATTATGTAACTAGAGCCAGTAGTTAGTAGTGAGTAGAGAGTTGTAGTCAGTTGGCAGTCAGTAAGAGTCAGTACTTAGAGTAAGGACTTCAGACCGGCCCGTCCGGGTTGGTCTGGTCCGAACTCATCTCTACCATATTCCACATTTGTGTCATCTCTAACTATAATGAAATGCTGTATTCAAGAAGTTGATAAATATACATCCCTTATCAGAGTTGGAATACTACCATCATTTAACCCACAACACATACACAGCAGCACCTCTATTAACTTGGAAACTAAGACACTAATCCAAATTTGGATTACGCCCTCATAAGGAGCAGCTTCTACACCCTCAGAAACGATGTTAAAAATTAGGTTGTACAACACAAGGATAGAGCATCATATGTTTGAACAAGAAACAATTATGAAGCATAGCTTCAATATTGCGGCATGTGAAAAGGTAAATCGCGCATAGTCTGCAATTATCCTATTACGGTCTATTTACTGTAAATTTTGCTCAAACATCAAAAAATAGTTGAAGTTCTATTCTATAAAGTACGATTCACGTTATTAACAAACAATATTATATTAACTTTTTTGTTAGAGTGAAAATACGCTCATAAATACGTTAGTGTGAAACTAATGGATTGATATGATTTTGGGTTAGACCATCGTAATAACAGCTTCTGAACCCTTAGAAACAATGTTGCATATTTAGTATATTGATATCATTGGAAGATATTGAATCATTGATAATATTGTACGTGGTACGAAAAGACGTCCAATGTAGAGCGTCCTTACGCATCAATTTTTTTTGTCTTTTCGCTCTGCTCTCAACTCATACATAAACTAATGGATTTAACAAATCTAAATTTAGATTATTCAAACGTAAAATTAGCTTCTGAAACCTTAGAAACAATGTTAATGTAGGTGCATATTGATAACCTTTTGTTGATAATTAGATCATTTACGTTGTGCTTCAAGACGCTCTATTTAAATTCTGAATTGTTTTTCTACCAGTTGAACTGTCATTATTATCGTACAGTATCTATACCTACACAAACAGTTTGGATTTCATGGATAACTAACGTACCTATGCTACCGCGATTTGCGGTAAAATGAGTAAAGACGCACGCCTCGATGTAAAGTAATCGAAATAGTAGGTATTTCTGTTGGTACGATTCCGATTCCTAAAAAATCACGATTCTTTCGATTCCTGATTCCGATTCATCGTCAGATCACTAGTAATAAGTAATTAACTACATGTTAATGAAAAACTGCAAGTACTCTTTTTGCACTTTATAGCCTCCCTGAGCATTTGAAATGATTCAAACAGTACTCTAACATACATATTTGCCTCCGTTCTGGTGTTTATACATACCAGAGACTAACTTTGCATTCTTTGCAAACTGGACTGGTCAGACTGCAGAATATGGAACATTTATCCAATCTCCAGAATATGAGCCAAATTGGCTTGGCTCAGGAATTTATTGAAATTTTGGCTCAAAAATTGGCTTACAATTTTCCAGCCTCTGAAACATGGGTCTCAACCGTTTCAGGAGACCTACTTTTCAGACTGGATTGGCAATTTACTGACATACTCTGAAACATGGCACATGTATCAAATGATCAGATATGATGCATAAGGATGTTTTCAACTTTCAATCGTGAAATCTTCACTAGGAAGTCCTATTTCTTCTTCAAAGTATCTTAAATGTGGCGACCTCGATCCATTTTTATCACCAAACTGCAACTGTCATCTTTCCGGCCCAGTCTGTATTTCGTGGTAAATTACACCGACATGTCGGTGGAATATTCTGGCAAAGTCAGAGGATTTTTATCTATTAATTCCTATGTTACCATTAATTTTTGGTGGAAAAATGGGTAAAATGTTGGTGGATCAGCCAAATTACTGGAAATTTATGGTGGAATTTTTCAGCTTTTTCAAAAAGTCAGTGGAATTTTGTGCACCAAACACAGACTGGTAAATTCCGGCCACACTTTGAAATATGGGCAGCATACTGCATATGGGGCCTATGGGCTAGCTTAGTCGAGCAGCCTTAGCTAAAGTTAGTAAATTAATGAAATTACTAATTAGTAACAACTAACAAATTAAACTAATTAATGTCATAATTTTAATGGTAATTGGCCAGTCAGCAGAATATGGGACATTTTTAACATTTACTGTGCGAACAATCCTTAATTTCCTCTTATATTTACATGCATTTAACTGAGAACAGAAGCCAAAATAGAGGATTTCTAGGAGAACAGTTTACCAGTTCCTGCAGTCTGGGTAATTGGTAACATACCAGACTGCAAAAGATGCATGAAACTGTGAAGTTTATCCAGCAATTATTGATGCCTTGAAATTAGTCTCCTGAATTTCTTAATTAATTCATATGTTTACATGTTATTACTGGAGAGTATTTTGAAATTTTTGGTCATTTTGGAGAGAAATTGGAAAATCTTGGAGACAAATTGCCATAAAAAATAAATATCCAGAGACTGATTGTGCATGCTTTGCGGCACACACTGAATTGGAGAAACGAGTAATTAAAATTGGCTGAATTGCGGAAACGAGTAATTCTATAATTGTTAATATATTTTAACTGTTGACACGTTAAGATGTGATAATTAATGGTAGGATACTATATCAATAATGATAAAAAACAAAATGTATGCAAAATATACATAGTTTTATAGAATTACTCGATTTTCTCTGATAGAGTTAAGTAATTCGATTAAACTGAGTAGCTAATTGATGTTTTTTGAATAGTTAATTTATTTTAACTACTTCATTAAAATGATAGTAAACAATTATGAGACTATTTTAATAACTTTAAACAACAAAATTTACGCAAAATATATATAGTTTTATCGAATTACTCAATTTCCAAAATTTCCTCTGATTGAGCACCAGTCTGTATTTGTTGGTGCACGAAATTCCACTGACTTTTTGAAAAAGCTCAAAAAATCCACCATAAATTTCCAGTAATTTGGCTGATCTACCAACATTTTACCAATTTTTCCACCGAAAATTAATGGTAACATAGGAATAAATAGCCTAAAATCCACCGACTTTGCCAGAATATTATTTTCAACTTTTCAAGAGGAAAAAATTCCACCGACATGTCGGTGGAATTTACCACGAAATACAGACTGGATTGAGCAAAGTAAGTAATTATGGAGGAGCAAAGTATTTGAAAGCGTAAAATTTGTTTTTTAAAGTTATTAAAATCGTTTCAAAACTGTTAAATATCATTTTGATAACTTATCAACAGTTAAAATCAATTACCTATTGGAAAACATCAATTACTCAGTTTACTCGAATTACTTTGCTCTATCAAAGGAAATTTTGGAAATTGAGTAGGTAATTCGATAAAACTAGTTTCATAACTGTTTACTATCATTTTAATAAAATATTAACAGTTAAATTTAATTACCTATTGTAAAAAATATCAATTACTCAGTTTACTCGAATTACTTTGCTCCATCTGTCCATCAGAGGAAATTTTGGAAATAGAGTAGGAAATTCGATAAAACGATATATATTTTGCGTAAATTTTGTTGTTTAAAGTTATTAAAATAGTCTCATAACTGTTTACTATCATTTTAATGAAGTAAAAGTTAAAATAAATTACCTATTGAAAAAACATTAATTAAGTTGAGTCATTAACATTAAAAGAATTACTTGGTTGCTTTGCAGACTGGGTAACATAGCTAGGAATTAATTCAAGATATCTCTCATACCTAGCTAAGATCTCAAATTTGAAATTTCTAAAATTGGATTCAGATTTGTCTCAGAGTCAGAGAATCTTGGAATCATAGTAAATAAATAGAGAAGTATACTAAGTTTCGAATTCATTGACAGTGAACTTGATCCATTCTTCAGAAACGATGTAAACAAATGGCGTCGCATACAGTACTCTCATGTATTATAAGGTGAATATTATTAGTGAATAGAGTGTAAAATGTGATAAATTTTTTTATTGTAAGTTAATTTCCATGAAAATGCCCGTTTAACTGAATAGTAGAACATTTTTTATTTAAAAACAAAAGGAAAATACTTTGTATGACGTCACTCAGACTCACGAGTATTTTCTGATGTTCCAATATTGTACTACTTCTCTATTTATTTACTATGCTTGGAATAATGTTCATACCATGTTTTCAAGTGTGGCAAGAAAGTCGCCAGTTTAGTGAGAAAATGGATCCAGGTTGCAACATTTAAGATACTTTAAAGAAGAAAATTGAATTTGTAGACTGTAGTGAAGATTTTAAACTTGTAAACATCCTATGCTTCATGTCTTTATGTAGGGTCACGCAGGTAAATTGCGGCCCTTTAATTTTTAATTGCGGCCCTCTCAAGAGAGTCTCTAACTGTCTCTTAAACAACCTGAACCGAAATTACATTAAAATGTTGCATAGCTATCAAAATCAGTGCAGTGCATGCTATAATTTATTACTTTATGTTTTTAACGAGTTTTTTGAAGATATGACGCCAAGTAATAAAGCATGTCCAAACTCGCCATTTTAATGGCGAGTTTGTGACAGTTATTTTGAGCCCTTCAATTGCAAATGGCGAGTTTTATCTATTTTTCTCCTATGCTACAATGATATTTTGGAGAGAATTTATGAAAATTTGATCATTTTGGAGAGAATTTGTTGAATTTTGGAGAGAGCTGGAGAGACAAATGGCGAGTTTCCAAGTAATGAAGCATGTCCAAACTCGCCATTTTAATGGCGAGTTTTTGACAGTTATTTTGAGCCCTTCAAATGCAAATGGCGAGTTTTATCTATTTTTCTCCTATGCTACAATGTTATTTTGGAGAGAATTTATGAAAATTTGATCATTTTGGAGAGAATTTGTTGAATTTTGGAGAGAGCTGGAGAGACAAATGGTGAGTTTATGAGACATACTATTTTACTTGGGCGAGTTTATGAGACATACTATTTTAATTGGATATGACGTTTCTGATGTTAGAGGCCGCAGTTAGTTAGTAGGCCGCAATTTACCTGCTTGACCCTATGTGTATCTCTTTACTCTATTTTGGGAGTGATTTACATATTTTTCAACTTATATCAGTAATATCACTCCTCAAAAGTCGCCAATATACTGGCGTGGCGTCTTTATCCATACTTTGAAACATGGTGTTCAATGTTCATATCCTATTCTTGCAGAAAGGCTTAATTTTATTTTAATAGCACCTAAGCTAAGGCCTAAGGGCAGGTTAGAGCCAAATTTCTTCACACATTCATTTTTAATTTTTTATCAATTTGGATTTTGAGTATACATAAGTCCTGAAGACTTCTGACAAAGAAAACAAACTTCAGCAGTGAACCACCCCGCCAGTCTGCAGAATGCGTCTCTTCTCCCGCAGAGATTTTAATTTGAGAAACAGTTACTCTCTGACTCTCAGTAGCAGATTCAGAATCTCCCGCAGGCCGCAGCTAAATTAATGGTAACATAGGAATTAATTCAAGATCTCCCGCAGAGATCTCAAATTTATAAAATTCAATCAAAAACTCCCGCAGAGAGTCTTTGAAAAATGTTCCATATTCTGCAGACTGGCCACCCCGCACAGCCCGCAGGTAGCTTGATCACCAATTTAGCAAGACAAGCAGACAGTTCAAGTTCAAGTTAAAATTTCCAGAGAAGCTTTTGTATCAGCTCTGGTCTCAAAAATAAAATCATATCAAATTATTCTTTATTTATAAAAGTATGATTAAGTCTTAAGCTAAAACTTGAAACAAATCATATAGCTAGGTATACATCAAAACTAAAATATTTACAAATAATAATAAAGTTTTTAAAATTTGCACAACCTGTCTTCTACATAAACCTCCATACATAATTTTAAAACCAAATTCTAAATACAATATTTACATATTCTTCTTCTTTACGTTGTTTTGTCTGCTTCTGCAGACCAAGGAGTCTATGGATGTCACTTGCTGTGCTTCCGTCACTCCTGAAATTACAAAATAAACATTAGCATCATATCATTACTTAATTGCAGTTTAGTGGTTAGAAATTCCCAGTTAGTAACATCTATCTAATCATGCCCTATCACATGTATTCCATGTTTCAGATTGCACTTTAATCAAGGTACAACTGTCTTACAGAGGAGGTGGAAGATTCCCCTCCCTCGAAGGAATCTTCCTTTGGACTTTTCACTGTAAGGCACTTCAGCCTGTACTTCTTCCACCAACATTGTTATTTATATTATGTAGTAGATGGTACAGAAAAATTTAATAAACTTTAATAGCTACAACATATGCTAATAATCTTAAAGCTATTTACATATAGATCCTTATAATATTCCTACATAGATTTATATTCCTACCTACTTTTAACAATGGGCAATTATTTTCCTACCTAGTCCTAATATTACAATTGCTATTAGATTACCTACACATATTCCAAAGTTTTAGAAGTACTTTTTGGCTTTCTCTGACATTTATTTTCTAGATTATTGTTAATTTATTTGTATTAGTGATATATTTTGTTAAATATCCCACTATTTTTTTATGAATGCTGATTTTAATTTTATCATTATATCCCAGTATAGCTTTTGGATCTACAGGTACAACTCCTAGTGCTGCTACATTCCCAAAGAATTCTACTCTTTCATTACTATATTCTCTACAATGTAGCAGATAATGCTCCAAGGATTCAGGCACCTGACATGTCTCACACAAAGGTGAGTCAGTCATGGAGAATCTATGTAAATATTGGTTGAGACCTGCATGCCCCAATCTCAACCGATTCACACAAATCTGTGCCCTCCTTGGATTTATCTTACATTTCTTGACACTTCTGACATGGGGATATATCAGTGCAGTAAAGGCTCCACTACCATTTATGTTGACTTGCTCATGCCATTTATTGTTCCAATGCTCCATCACTCCATTCTTTAACATGCTTATCATCTCATCAAGAGATAGAGGCATTTGGACAATTTCCCTATTTTTGTGGCCAAGGTTGGCAGCAATATCAGCTATTTCATTACCTTTAATTAGAGCATGAGCCTTTACCCACTGTATATTTACTCTTTTATTTGAATTACATTTCACCAGCTCACACTGGGTCCTTCTTACTAGATCCTCAGTGATGTTACCATTTTGTAGAGATAAAACTGCACTTTGTGAATCTGTATAAATTACATAGAAATATTTACATATTACCAGGGACAATCTGCCGACTTTAGTGCAAAATCCGGATGTAACTAAAACTCGGAAAACTTGGTCACGGTCATAATAAGGTAACTGCCATTACTTCTAACTTTTTTTATTTGGACAGCTAAGAAGTTTAAACTTATACAATGTTTGAACTATATCAATACCGATAATATCCTGTGAGAATATCTTCAATTAATTGAAATTTGATTTAATAAAGATCGTTTTTATATCATGAAAATCGTATGTTAACTGTAACATTTCCGGCTTATTGAATTTCGTTATGTAGATTTTTGATCCGCTTGTATTGGGGGAGACTGACCGGGAGAAACAAATAATTTTGGGGGACTTTAATGGGCATATAGGAATTGTTGGAAGTCAGGAACTTGACAGAAATGGACGTTATGTTTTGGACTTACTCGATAGGAACCTGATATTGTTGAATGCAGATGATGAGTGTAGTATGTACTGGAGAGGTAGGGTAAGTGTATCAAATTCCGGCCACTTTAGAGACCCCCGATCTCTAAAGATTGAATTAATTTCATTTCACAGACTTCAAATACGAGCCTGATTTACATACTGATTTACAAATTGTAAACGAATATTAATGAATCAAAATTTTATGATATACCTAGGTACCTAGTTATAAAATTAATTATTTATAAATAAATATTGCTCGATTAACCATTTCGGCATTTCCCCATTAATCCGGCCAGTACAGCCCCTAATTCCGGCCTCACAATGGTCCTAAAATGCCCGTGTAAGCTTACAGCTAGAAAATCAATTATAACAATACTGATTGCATTACCCGTACTGTGGCGTGGTAAGTAGGTACATGGGATCAAGAATACATGAAAATCGAAGTTTCACAAAATAAATGTATGTAAATGTAATAATTAATATTTTGAAACCAATTGACACAACGGCAAGTTATTTTTATTTCAGTATTTAATTTGATAAGCACAAGCAATTTCAAATCCTTGTATTTAAAGAGACACTGAAACAATTCGAGCGAAATTATTAGTAAAATAGTGTGTCCACTCAACTCGCTATTAAGACCTTTATCTAATTTTTTTTTCTCTTCTCTCCAAATTTTCTCCCAATCTCGCCACTCGCCATCTATAAGTGGGGGGCTCTCCAATATCGACATAAAATTGATATACATATGATATTATTGTATCAAACTGAAGTGTACAACTAACAATAACTACTGTGATCCCAAGTAAAATAGTATGTCTCATAAACTCGCCATTTGTCTCTCCAGCTCTCTCCAAAATTCAACAAATTCTCTCCAATATGATCAAATTTTCATAAATTCTCTCCAAAATAACATTGTAGCATAGGAGAAAAATAGATAAAACTCACCATTTGCAATTGAAGGGCTCAAAATAACTGTCACAAACTCGCCATTAAAATGGCGAGTTTGGACATGCTTTATTACTTGGCTGTGATCGATGTCACTGATGTGATTGTAATGTGTAGCTATCAATAATTAGAGACTGAGAAACAGCAGAAGTCAAACTGCTTAGCCAGTCTGCAGAATATGGAACATTTTTCTAAGACTCTCTGCGGGAGTTTTTGAATGAAATTTTAGAAATTGGAGATCTCCGCGGGAGATTTTGAATTAATTCCTATGTTACCATTAATTTAGCTGCGGGAGATTTTGAATTAATTCCAATGTTACTATTAATTTAGCTGCGGGAGATTCTGAATCTGCTGCTGAGAGTCAGAGAGTAGCTCTCTCTGAAATTAAAGTCTCTGCGGGAGAAGAGACCAGAGTGGAATAATAACTCATTTCAGATTGACTAGTAACTCTGTTAGGAATTTAGAATGAACAAAAATTACTCATTTTAACCCTAAAAAATGCAGAAATTAGTAAATTATTGTATAAATTTCAACTCCGCAGTGAAAACTAATGTAAAATAAGTCTTTAAGCTTCACAATTGGGCTTGCTGTCATGATTAACATCACTAATGGTAATGCATGAAGTTAGGAGTAACTCTGTTAGAATTTATGTTTTCCGGTCTGGAGAAGAGACACATTCTGCAGACTGGCTGCTTAGCACAACACAAAGTTGACAGTGCTTCCCTGAATTGATTGATTGAAATTTAATTTAGCTGTGAATTTACAACAGTATCATACATTATCAAAAAATATTACATAACATGAACCATTTTAAGAAGAATATAACAGATTATTAAACTGAATGTAGCTATCGCCTATCAGAAGGAGGTGGAGAATGAGGATGATGTGCCTCCTCACAAGGATTCACTGCCTCCTCACTATGTAGTATGTTGTAGTGGCTCCACACTATGTAGTATATTGTAGTGGCTCCACACTATGTAGTATATTGTAGTGGCTCCTCACTATGTAGTATGTTGTAGTGGCTTCTCACTATGTAGCTAGTATGATGTAGTGGCTATTCACTATGTAGCATTAATTAATTCAAAATTGGTCGGAGAGAAAATCCTAAATATCTCCCATGAGAATGAGGCAATTGTATCGCACTTTTGGGGTAAATTATTACGCTGCAATTAGGTATTTACCCAAAAGTGGAATGCAACTACACTAATGGAGGACTAGCCAGATGTTAGAGGAAAATGTTATCAGAATTTTGAAAAGTCAGAGGAGTTCAATGCATCTAATACAGACTGGCACAAAGTCTGAGCTAACAATCTATACCATTTTATAAAAAAAATCTGTATTCTTAAAAAAAATTGAATTAATTCATAAGACAGATAGGTGTATGTGCATGGCAACATTAGCTATTTGTCTTTTCTGTAGATCTAATTTAAATTAATTTCTAGTGAGGTCACTCTCCCCTCTCCCCCACTTGACTATATGTAGATAGCAGATTTAACTTATATCAGTTGATAAATGAAGTTTGCATCTAACTGCAAACCTGAATTTTAATGTTAAAGATATTTTTTTCTATTGGTTACTGTTAATTTGCTAGATTTAAATAGGTAGATACAGCTCACCTAAAAATGAAAAATACAGCCTCCTCTCTTTAGTAAATCATATTTTGGTAGCTGTGAAAATTTACTTCTTTACAGATTTTTGTTTTTATCATCACAATGATTTGCCTGAGTGTTCTCTCTAGATTATTCAGCACTCGTAATGCTTCCATTAGAATTCATAAAAACTACATTTTAAGAAATAGAAATATTCTTCAATCCCCTTCATTATTGGGTAATGCTAGAAAGTTTTCATCATGTGCAGTGCTCTTTCATGAAAAAATAGAAAATGAATCTCCAGATAAAATAGATTTCAACAACATTTTAAAGAATCATGAAAGTACAAGACTCAACCAACAAGATTTAGATGTATCTGATCCTGTTGGGTTTGTAGCTTCATACATAAAGTTCTTTGAGTCAATTTCTGGGAGTGCTCCTGTTTTAGAGGTAAATAGTCTACACTGTTATCTTTTTTTGAATTCTTTTTTAAATTTTGTGAATATTTTTAATCAGAAATTTGAATGATATTCGACCTAATTCATTTTCAGAGCATGACTTACCTGAGATCTTTTCACGATGCCACAGGCTTACCTTGGTGGGGCTCTATCATAGTCTCTACAGTGCTACTCAGGACTGCTATCACATTCCCTCTTGCTGTCTATCAAGTAAGATATTTGTCTATTAAAGAAATTAGAGACAAAGTATACTTAAAGGAAACCAGCTCCATCTGTTGTACATAAAATAGTAAATACACCTGTTTTTTTGGGAGTCCTTTTATTACACTTGGCTGATATTTATGATAATTTATATTAACTAGATATTTATCATGACTTTTCATCACTAGATATTTCTCATGGCTTTTCATCACTAGATATTTCTAATGGCTTTTCATCACTAGATATTTCTAATGGCTTTTTATCACTAGATATTTCTAATGGCTTTTCATCACTAGATATTTCTCATGGCTTTTCATCACTAGATATTTCTCATGGCTTTTTATCACTAGATATTTCTAATGGCTTTTCATCACTAGATATTTCTAATGGCTTTTCATCACTAGATATTTCTAATGGCTTTTCATCACTAGATATTTCTAATGGCTTTTCATCACTAGATATTTCTCATGGCTTTTCATCACTAGATATTTCTCATGGCTTTTAATCACAAGATATTTCTCATTTATTATATTCACTGGATATTTTGACATGGTTCTTCATTGCTCAAGATATGCAGAACAGCATTGCATAGATACATTAGAAAAATTTGTTGGATTCCTTAAAACTTCATGGATTAAGGACAATGTCACAGAAGAAAAAATTGATACATTTGAAATGGGTTTAACAATAATCAAAAACATTGTAAAAAGCGCTCTTGTGACATTGCCCTAACACTGGTCTGTGAAGTACACCTGGGGTAAAATTAACAAAATTAGGTGTCCTTAAACTATATTTGGTCTGAAATTAGTAATAATTATCGTATAAATAATTCACCTCTGTAGATTTGTTTATCATTTTCTCAAGATATTCAATATTGTGTATTTTTTTCATTCAATAAAATATTTATTTTCAGCAATATATTATGGCCAAATTGCAGCTCTTGAAAGAGGAAATGATGCAATCCATGCGAATTATTGCTCAGAAGACCAAAGATGCAAAAATAAAGAATAACTGGGATGAGAAATTTGCTCAACAAGTTTTCAAGCTTTCTGTGAGTGTTAGGTAATTATTTAGTTTTCTACTAGTGTAAGGTGATGGTATCTCATAATGTTTGAAATAACAAATTTGAAACGAATCACTAACCACATAGTAGCTCTTCTTATATCTGATGTGCAACAAAGAAATATCCATACAAAATTATAAAGCATTCTCATCACCAGGTAGGAATGCATTATGATTTTTCTATGAAGATTGTTAATATTATAGATATGTTATCAAAAATCATTTGTTCCTATCTCTCTTTTCTTGATATTAGATAGATGTGTCAAAAGTCTAAGAATCTCCTCTAGAAACTGGTAAAATATCATGCAACAATTCCATTTAGAACAAATGCCAATTATTTGGTGCCTAATAACATCATATTGTTAATTTCATTAGAATATTTGATAAATATAGGTAGCTAACTATAAAAAAATAGATTTAATTTAATTTTAGATTTTGTTAGCTAGATATATTCATATTATAGACTTAAATATTAGCAATTTGAGGAAATTTAATTGATGATGGTTATCCAGGTATTCAGTAGAAAAGCTATTTGTGTTGATAAGAAATCAATGGGCTCCTAGATTCTGAACAGTTATTCTGATTCTGATTTTATTTCAAATTTTTGAACTAGTTTTTACGATTGTTCATACATTAATTCTATTATCTTATTGCTTCTTCAATGTCTCGTATTTATTTTCTTCATTGTACTGCAATATGATTTATATAACACACATTAAACCATTTCTAGATTAATTAATTATCAATTCATGATAGTTACGATATTATAGAACTGAATTGAAATATTCTAATTACAAACTAATATTTTATTTCAGAACAGAGAGAAGTGGCGTTTTTTAATTGAGAGGGACAACTGTCACCCGGCAAAGGGTGTTATTCTGGTGTTGGCACAAGTACCGCTATGGGTGACGCTCTCTTTCTCGTATCGTAACCTCTGCACCGCCAAACCTCACAGGGATGTTGGTCAGGTTCTTGCTTTGTTAGTAATTAGAATAAACCCCTGAACCGAAAAAAATAACACCTTTTAACCCTTTATCATTCTCTAAAATTGGATCCATATTCAGTTTAACTGGCTAAATAATATCACAGAAACATTGAAGTGTGTTACATCATTAGTCACTATTTGCAACTTTATTTTTCATTTAATGCTTTAAATCAAACATCAATTAGGATGCTTCAATTGAATCAGTAAAGTTTTTGCTTATCAAATAGATGCAATCCCTTAGATTATGCTTAAGAATGGCAATGTAAATTTATTAATTTAAACTGCATTACAGTTGCCGAGTGGACATTCTACGAGTTACTAACTGAAGGAACTTTCTGGTGCCCTCAGTTGACTCACCCTGACCCTCTGATTGCCCTTCCCTTACTGATGGCAATCACCAATCTCCTTATTTGCGAGGTAAAGAATTTACCAGTCCTTGTTTCTATTCTACCTCATGTTGGAAAATTGCTAAAAATTGATTATTCATCAATGTTGAATTGTTAACTCTTCAAACTGGTGTTAATTTTTGTTTCAATGCACCAAATTTGATGATACTCTCTCAGTAGTAGCTATTAGTTCTTTAACTTTAAGAGGTTGTATATATTTTTAAGCTGCCATGTATGTATTGTGGCTGCTATTAACTGCTAATTAGATTCTTTTCCAAACTTTATATTTAGGTTCATGCTCTGCAAAAAGATGCAACAGATGATACGAAAACACAAAAACTATCTACCAATTTCTTCAGACTGGTGGCAGTGATGACTTTTCCTATAGCTATCTTCATGCCCTCGGTAAATAAACGGTATTTAGTGTTTACATTTGGTAGAGTGTGTGTGCTGAATGTTTGCATTTTCAGTCTCTCTTCATCCATTGTTTAAATATTTTAGGGAGTAGTGCTGTACTGGGTGACATCTAGCGGCTGTGCTTTGTTTCAAGTGTTGGTTCTCTTGCACCCTGGCTTGAGGGGGGCCCTGAGGATTCCAATGACCCCCTCCACGCACCTCAACCCCTACAGCAGAATGTCTCGCATACTCAAGGAAAGAGCAGACAAACTAGTCAAGAGGCTAAGGCGTGATCAGGGCTAGTTGTCGTGCAATATCTTTCGTAGACTTTCTCAATGTTAATATATTTCAATAAATTTATCTCGTTTAAACCAGTTCGTTATCCTGTAATCTGCCCCTAGGGATCCACCCATAAAATGTTAGGTGAATAGAAGAGAAGGGGTCCGAAAACTAATATTATGACTTGCAGTTATAATTATAGTGCTGGTTAGTGTTTAGAAATAGAAACAAAAAGTAATTTCGAGATTTAAGATAGAGGTGGTACCAGATTAACATTTATCATTATTTCTTATTATTAATACAAACATTTGCTTAACTAATCATTTTTTATCCCCTTGACAAAACAAATTGAAAAATAACTTATAGTTGAAACTTGAATGTATCTATAATTTGACAAATGGTATGATTTATTCAAATAAATGATAATTGAATGATTATGTACAGTAGGCTCAATCAAAGTTAAAATCAAATGCTTTTAACTCCTTAAAAATTTGTAGCTATATACTGGAGGGAATAAGTATTTTCGCCCTCTAAAAATAATTTATTTTTATTTTTGCTCCACTATTCTCTGTGAAAATTTGGATGAGCTGAGTTTACAATAGGCATGAAAAAATAGACTATTAAAAAAATCTACTTCAAGGGTGCTAGTAAATAAGATACCCTTGCATTATATTTAAAAAGGTTAACTATATTTTAGAAAGTGTATTTTCATTTTTTAGATTGCTGAACCTTTTTAAATAAGGCTCTCTTCCCACTTGCGTATTTTAACGCCGCGTGAAAAAAAAACTCATTGCAAATACTTCAGCTACAATTGTTTCAAACGGAACTCTTCACACTCTTTTTTTTCCACCAGTGTTAATTTTCACGCAACATGCTCATTCTCTGGCTAAAATACGAGCAGGATTTTAAATGCTAGAACTTTAGCAGGATTTTAAACGCTAGAACTTTAGCAGGATTTTAAACGCTAGAGCTTTAGCAGGATTTTGTTTCTCTGCCGGGATTGCATATATACAAAATACTTCTGACGGAAAAAAAATAATTTTCTAGATTGGTTATTATTTTCTAGTTAATACCCACGTAACACGGGTCCCTGGCCATTCAGGACATGATCACAAGTGATAGAGTTATAATAGTTAGGTAAGTTATGAATTATCGGACAGTTACACATTTTCGATCACATAAGAAAAGTATATAATATGACATTTCAACTCGTTATTTGTTGATTGAAAAGGTGGATCTGTTCGATAATTCAGAACATACCCTATCCTGCCAAATTACTTCCCCCTAATTCTTAGTTCTCTGTGTGCGTGTCTGTTTGAATGTTTGTGCTGTAGTTGATAGGTAGGTAGGTAATGCACCAGCACATGGCGGTTGTTCTGATTGGTAAACTTGCCATCGCTGATATCTTTATAATTGTTGTACTAAATGAGAGTAGAATGTACTAAATGAAAGAAAGATGATTGAGAAGAATGTGCTAAGTGAGAGAAGAAAGATTGCATGAATTTTCTTTCAGTGTTAAAAAAACACATTTCAAAATGACCTTTTCTCACGCGGCGTTAGAAAACGCAAGTGTGAAGGGGGCCTAAAACATCTAATAGCATTGATTAAAGTAAATTGAATATTGTTTTATGTAGGTTTTCTAAATTGGATAGCATTGTGCTAAACATTTCAAAACATACTATTGTATAGGGTGTAAGTGTGGCGACAGGCTAGGCAACCAATACTTGATTCTTT
Organism: Caprella mutica; assembly: GCA_947561585.1. NCBI lineage: Eukaryota > Metazoa > Arthropoda > Malacostraca > Amphipoda > Caprellidae > Caprella > Caprella mutica. The sequence continues at coordinate 16,812 of CANNZV010000834.1, read as the reverse complement.
GTGTTTTAAACCAGTTTTTGAATTGTTTAGAGAAGTGTATACGTATACGCATTATCCTGCTGAAAAGTGCATTATTGTTATTAAGATTATTCAAAAATGGGACAAAACTTTCTTCCAAAAAATTGCTATATCGAGCACAGTTATTCATCCCTTCCATCACCACTAACTCATTTTCTCCTGCAGTACAAACCACTCCTCAAATCAAAACAAATCTCTTTTTGAATTGTCTCCCTCATGAATTTCTTCAGATTAGCCAGAAGTAGTGGGATTCGATGCCGAATTGGGAAATTAAATTTTACCCAATTTTAAACCCCCTAATCTGTAATTCTGATAACGTTTTGATAATAATAAAGTGTAGAGTAATACATAAAGTTGGAAATGAAGAGTCTTACCTACATTAATTTTTCTATGATATTCTCAATGCAGCAAAATAGTTCAATTCTCTATTTCGATATGGACAACTAATCGAGCAGTAGCATAATAAAGCGATAGCAATGCATTTAACGTTTGAATGATATTCAATATAATTAGTTTTTCCTCATTTAATTTAGTGATCATATTTGTAACCTAAAGTTTGTAGTTAACTCATCAAGTTAGTTTAAACTGCATGCTACTTTTGTTGCAGTTTAACTATTGCACTAAAATTGTTTAGTTTAATTTTGGTAGGTGAAATAACGTTTAGCCAAATAGTAGATTAAATGTATTTATTATGAGGTTATATAAACTTAATGTTGAAGTTTTTTTATTTCAAGCTTTCGAATAGAAAGATCATGGTATAGCGTATATATAGATTAAGTGAACTCACGAGGATAAATGTGTGCATGAATTAGAATAGTTTGGGGGGGGGGGGGGAGAGTTGTAAAAAATACTACAATTTACATTAATAATTAATTTTACAGTAATAGTAGAAATAACTTAACCTAAGAAAATCAGGATCTTTCCCATTTGACGGCTCCCGCCAAATTTAATGAAAATTTTTTATCTGTACTTTTGTCCATAGAATCCGAAAATCAAAACCGACTTTTGTAGAAACTAATAGTTTTGAGATATAATTTAAAGTTACTTATTTCCTATGTATTACTGAAGGATTGGGAACTTTGAAAAAACTCGTGTTTTTACGCTTTTTGGCCAATTTTGGTCAAAGATAGCGGTAATATAGTTTGTTGTATCCGCTAGTTTGTTGTACTGCACACTTCATGATTGTTTAATGACCTTGTATGGGGGAGGCACGCCCACATTACACATATATCAGCATTGAAGTACTAAATTGAAAATATCATGGAAACTGGAAATATATTCGATATATGTATTATTATTATTTTTTGGGGGAGGGGGGGGGGGGCGTGCCGCCCCCCGAGCCCCCGTGCCAGGTCATTAATCAAACATGAAGTGTGCAGTACAACAAAATAGTGGATACAATAAACTACATCTTTCATGTAAAAAAAATCTATATTATTTAAGTAATTTCAATGAAAACACGAGTTTTTTTTAGCATATTTTTGAGCAAAAAAACATATTTTATAGCAAAAAAAGCATATTTTAGAGCCTAAAAAGCATGTTTTAGAGCATAAAAAGCATGTTTTAGAGCCTAAAAAGCATGTTTTAGAGAATAAAAAGCATGTTTTAGAGAATAAAAAGCATGTTTTAGAGCCTAAAAAGCATATTTTAGAGAATAAAAAGCATGTTTTAGAGAATAAAAAGCATGTTTTAGAGCCTAAAAAGCATATTTTAGAGCATAAAAAGCATGTTTTAGAGAATAAAAAGCATGTTTTAGAGAATAAAAAGCATGTTTTAGAGCCTAAAAAGCATATTTTAGAGCATAAAAAGCATGTTTTAGAGAATAAAAAGCATGTAATAGAGAATAAAAAGCATGTTTTAGAGAATAAAAAGCATGTTTTAGAGCCTAAAAAGCATGTTTTAGAGAATAAAAAGCATATTTTAGAGAATAAAAAGCATGTTTTAGAGCATAAAAAGCATATTTTAGAGCATAAAAAGCATGTTTTAGAGAATAAAAAGCATATTTTAGAGCATAAAAAGCATGTTTTAGAGAATAAAAAGCATGTTTTAGAGAATAAAAAGCATGTTTTAGAGCCTAAAAAGCATATTTTAGAGAATAAAAAGCATGTTTTAGAGAATAAAAAGCATGTTTTAGAGAATAAAAAGCATGTTTTAGAGCCTAAAAAGCATATTTTAGAGCATAAAAAGCATGTTTTAGAGCCTAAAAAGCATGTTTTAGAGAATAAAAAGCATGTTTTAGAGAATAAAAAGCATGTTTTAGAGCCTAAAAAGCATATTTTAGAGCATAAAAAGCATGTTTTAGAGAATAAAAAGCATGTTTTAGAGAATAAAAAGCATGTTTTAGAGCCTAAAAAGCATATTTTAGAGCATAAAAAGCATGTTTTAGAGAATAAAAAGCATGTAATAGAGAATAAAAAGCATGTTTTAGAGAATAAAAAGCATGTTTTAGAGCCTAAAAAGCATGTTTTAGAGAATAAAAAGCATATTTTAGAGAATAAAAAGCATGTTTTAGAGCATAAAAAGCATATTTTAGAGCATAAAAAGCATGTTTTAGAGAATAAAAAGCATGTTTTAGAGCATAAAAAGCATATTTTAGAGCATAAAAAGCATGTTTTAGAGAATAAAAAGCATGTTTTAGAGAATAAAAAGCATGTTTTAGAGCCTAAAAAGCATATTTTAGAGAATAAAAAGCATGTTTTAGAGAATAAAAAGCATGTTTTAGAGAATAAAAAGCATATTTTAGAGCATAAAAAGCATGTTTTAGAGAATAAAAAGTATGTTTTAGAGAATAAAAAGCATGTTTTTAAAGCATAAAAAGCATATCTCTAAAAGCATATTGTCCCAGCCCTACTAATATCTTATAATGAAAACTACCTGAATGAAATAATATATTATTTATAAGGAATTGAGAAGAGATATAATAAATAGTAGTCAATTGAGCTCACCAACAAATAGGCTGTTGCTGTTTGGAGTTGGAGATTCATGAAGAGGTTTTGAAATTATTATATAGTAGTCTTTTTTTATAGGGTCCAAACAGAAAAAACTGTGACCCATGCTTCAAATATAGAATATTATTTTCTAATTAAACAAAAAGAAAATGTAAACATTACGCTGTGTGTTTTAGAGAATCAACAGTTTTGTTTATTATTGAGAATTAATGATAACATAAGGGTTATTTTTTGTTTGTAAGCATTGATAGCTGATCAATAATTATGAAACAACTTCAAATCGAATGTTTGAGAAAGAGAAGAAAGAACCCAAACACAATTTTCTGACTACTACATTCTATCGACTTGAATTACATATTAATTATTATTACTTTAGCAGACACAATAAGAAAAACATTTAATTTATATTTTTAAAGACATATGAATGATATAAATTTAAATATAGTACAGATTGAACATACATCAAGTTGATTAATTAAATATTCACTTAAATTAGAGCATATTACAAAGTTATTGAATGTGAGAGTATATAATGAAGCTAGTGACCATGCAAAATGATAGATAATGTCGGGCAGAGGCTTGGTAACAAATAACGACATTGCATTTAACAATCCACTGCTCACATCATCAACAATAAAGAAATATTTGCTCCATGACAAGAAAATCTTTCTATCAGAGCAAGAAAAGTGAAACAATTGAGTCCAAAATCTGAATTTCGACAATTTTCAAAAATTAATCTAACATCGCGAACATATCTATTTTGAAACATTTTTTTGTTTGATATATCTTCTCGTAACTCGTATGATACACCAAACAGAGATAAATCTTTGAAAAACTGACTTTGAATTCTTCATACGCGAGATTAAAGTAATAAAACTCGTAAGAATTGAGAAGAAAAAAATTATACTATTTAAAAACTTTGCCTGATGCACCAAATGATGTGGTGTTTGACAGCTCTAAAGTTTAACAGTGTTACACAGTGTTTGACAGCTCTAAAGTATGAGTGTTACACAGTGTTTGACAGCTCTACAGTTTAACAGTGTTACACAGTGTTTGACAGCTCTACAGTTTAACAGTGTTACAATGTGTTTGACAGCTCTACAGTTTAACAGTGTTACACAGTGTTTGACAGCTCTAAAGTATGAGTGTTACACAGTGTTTGACAGCTCTACAGTTTAACAGTGTTACACAGTGTTTGACAGCTCTACAGTTTAACAGTGTTACAATGTGTTTGACAGCTCTAAAGTTTAACAGTGTTACACAGTGTTTGACAGCTCTAAAGTATGAGTGTTACACAGTGTTTGACAACTCTATAGTTTAACAGTGTTACACAGTGTTTGACAGCTCTACAGTTTAACAGTGTTACAATGTGTTTGACAGCTCTACAGTTTAACAGTGTTACACAGTGTTTGACAGCTCTAAAGTATGAGTGTTACACAGTGTTTGACAGCTCTACAGTTTAACAGTGTTACAATGTGTTTGACAGTACATATCAGTGCATATCACTGAAAAATATTACTCATCTCTATCAGTGTTTGCTGATTGAATGGCACTATTTCAGTTTCAGTATTAATAGGAAACGGATAAACTTATATTAGTATGAAACGGATAAACTTATATTAGTATGAAACGGATAAAATTATTAGTGTGAAACAGATAAACTTATATTAGTATGAAACGGATAAACTTATATTAGTATGAAACGGATAAACTTATATTAGTATGAAACGGATAAACTTATATTAGTATGAAACGGATAAACTTATATTAGTATGAAACGGATAAACTTATATTAGTATGAAACGGATAAACTTATATTAGTATGAAACGGATAAACTTATATTAGTATGAAACGGATAAACTTATATTAGTATGAAACGGATAATTTTATATTAGTATGAAACGGATAAAATTATTAGTATGAAACAGATAAACTTATATTACATTTGTAGGGAACGGATAAAATTATTCGTATGAAACGGATAAAACTTTCTATCTATTTGTATTTATTTTCAGAATAATATGTGACGAAAAATTAACGATACGAAAGAACTTTTTTGGAAATAGTTTTCGATTTCTTATTCCAAACAACTCTTTCCAAGAACGAATATTAACAAGTTGTTAATTGTTGAAGGCCGTGACTGCAGCCATACTGTCGCTATCCATCTCACAAACCAGTCCTGAAAATGAAAAAAATGTCAGTCATCCCTTATCTCATTATGACACAATTTATTTTTCTAAAAACTTTGAAATAAAACATAAAGCATTACCTTCCATATTTGATGATCCCGACTCTAACTGCAGCTCGAAAATGTTGTTGTCTTTGTATTCGATGTATACGTAGTTCTTGTCACCTGCGTTAGTGCTTTCAATATCGTTATCTTTCCAAGTAAACCCATTCGGAAGATTAGATGACGCAACAGCTAGGTAAAGATAAAAACGATTGATATTGCATCAAGTTTTAGATTTTATTGCATAGATTTATTTAGATTTATTGATCTGGAAATTATTACACGATACCTAGTAGAACGTTTAAAAAAAATTCTAAAATTATCCCATACTAACCCACTAAATTTAAAGTTCTCTAGCAAGAACATTTTTTATTGCTTTAATCGGCATAGGTAATACCCATCATCATTTTACTGTAAACCCCATGAAATTTTATATCATTTTTTTCATTTAATCAATATATTGTAATATCCGTTTTAATTGCAAGTTTATAATTTTAAATTTATAGGAAATATTATTACTACACTGTTTGTTTTGAAAATCTGCAGGTAGGTATAATCAATTAAATTGAATTAAGTATAATAGAACTCCTCAAATTTAAACATAGCATAATTTGGACTGATTTTCTGCTTTAAATATGGATTCTTTTTCAGATTATTTGAGTAGATATCTGTTCTATTGAAAGTAGATATCTGTTCTATTGAAAGAGTATAATATTGGAAGAAGCACACACTGTACTTGTGTAAATAAACAGAAAAACATTATGACCTAAAGTCTAATACTAATAAAACATTTTATGCTTCGTCGAAGCTGAACAGTGTCCTCTAATCCGAAATTATCGGATTAGAGGAGTTCTACTGTATTAAATATTAAGCTACAGGTAAACAAAAAGGATAAAAGTTAGTATATGACTATTATTCACTTCAGATAATTATCATTGGAAGCTTAAACCAGGTTTTAATTTAATTCTGAATATTAATTTTTTTTATCATATATACTTATACTTCTTAATGCACAATTTCGCAATATACATTATTATACTAAGTTTTTAAGTTAAAATAATAATAAACTTCAATCTAAATTCAATCCACGAAAATTTAAGTGTAAAAGCGCATTACAAATCACCTAATACAAAATTATAATATATAGTATGGCATTTGTCAACATGGCAGTTGCTCCTAGAGCCACCAAATCATCTGCTGAATTTTGAGTTGTACATTGGTGGCTGGGTAACAGGTTGAGAGTTCTAAGAGATCAGTAAAAGCTGTGAATGGTGAACTTGATCATATATATAGATGGCTCTGCTCAAATAAAATAAAAGTCAATGCTGATAAAACTAAATTCATGATATTCACATATAATAAAAATAAAATTGTCATACCACAAATTAAAATAGGTCCTAGCCCTGTGATGCAAACTGAAAATATAAAGTTTCTAGGAGTTTACCTGGATGATAAGCTAAAGTTTATTGTACATGTTAACCACATTGTAGGTAAAGTCTGTAAATCTCTTGGTATCCTAAACAAAGTTAAAAAGTTTCTACCCACAGGTGCAATGATTAATTTATATTTTTCCCTTATTCATCTATATTTTATTTATGCAATTGAATCTTGGTTCTGTGCACCTCGCTATCAAACAAATAAAGTGTGAGTATTGCAGAGAAAATGTCTTCGTAGTGTATATGACTTGGAATATAAAGCCCATACTGAGAGATACTTTCAAATGTCAAAAATTATTACTTTACCCCATGTATATGAGCTCCAAGTTTTGAAGTACATATATGTTCAAACACTTTTTGAGGATTACGACAGTAATTTATTGAGTAGGATTGTGCGAAATGGTGACATTCATTCATTCGATACTCGCAATGCAGGTAATTTTTTATTACGCAGATATAGGTGTGTAACTTCCCAGAACTCAATTCTATTCAGAGGAGTAAAACTATGGAATGAATTACCAGCACACATGAAAATGCTAAAATCTATGTATACCTTTAGGAAGAAGCTAATTGAAATGTATTCTGTTTAGTAGAAGTAATGAGAATTGTTGCTGCTTGTAGAGCATGGTTGTTTTGTTTAGGTTGTATTTGCAATTTTATTTTCTTGACTTGTTCATGTTAACTTGTATGTTTATTTCATACGTGTACATGTTTGTAGCAGATAGGTGATATGTTCTGGATGGCAGCTACCTGAGCTGCTTTCAGTTATAGAGTCCCTTGTAAACGATCGATTTCAATTTTTTTTTGTAATCCTTGTTTTCAAAAGTTTGCCTAATAAATTTTTTTTTATATTATATAGGTTGCCCTAAAAGCCAATGAGCTTAAAGGGCCGTGATATATGTATTTATAAATTTTAGCTCCACATGTATTACTAACTTTCACGAATAAATTGTTTCATTGTTGTTTTCATTGTTATTGCAGGAAGCTCTGACGCAGAAGACCCAGTTAGCATGGACAAGGCTTGTGAGCTTCTGCTACCAGGAGCTGCAGAGCCCAACCTACGCTGCCTGAACCCATAGTCCCAGTTGTTCACAATCGACAGGCTACATACGATGATAAGTTGCAAAAGTTGAAAAAAAGATTGGCAGCCAAAGCTCGCAGATGGTGATGTAACTGGAGCAGTTCGTCAGCTGTAATCTTCGGATGGACTAGCCCAACGAAACAGAGAGACTGAAATAGAGCTTAGGTCTAAAAACCCGCATGCCCCGCAAGACTTGTGAGGATGCCAGAGTCTCCGGATAATTCTCTAATAATTGTGCGTATTGTTTCGGAGGAGGATATCCGGAATGCTGTTAATTCTTTCCGTGCTGGTTCTACTGGAGGACCTGATGGCCTCAAGACGAGTCATTTGAAGAAGTCATTGTCCCATTCTTCTGCAGAGGCTGAAGTACATCTTTTAACCACTCTGACAGATTCTGTGAATGTGATTTTGAGAGGAGATCCTGATTTTGCTGTGTTAACTTTTTATGGACCCATAGTATGCACTTCAACCAAAAAGTATAAGTTGGTAATACCTTGCGAAGGTTGTCTGTCAAGGTTGGTGCGCGCCCCTTATCACACTCTCTTGGTAGCGAATTGAGACCGATTCAGATTGGGCTCTCTACGAAGGGTAGCTGTGATGCTGTCGCACATTCTGCTAGACGGTACTTGAGTGACTGTAATCATAGAAGGGTGTTTCTCATGGTGGATATGAATAACGCCTTCAACTGTCTGAGGAAAGACACCTTTCTCACTGTTGTTCGTAACAGTGTGCCGGGGCTATATGGCAAGCTTATTCTTCGCCTTCATCTTTTTTTTGGTGAAAAGGTGCTGAGACAGGCCTCCAGCCCAGTAGGGAGACCTTTTTAGACCGCAATCAAAGAAATTCTGATGTACCCATTTGGTTCGAGTCCACCCTATGGCTTTGTCTCTAAAGCGAGACACTGTACTGCATCAAACTATAGTTTGGATACACTAAGTGCATCAGTTCGATGCACTTTAGTGTCTTAGCTATAAGTTTGTTAAAATGATGAAGAAATTTTTCTTTCATCAATAATTTCCTCATCATTTTAACAAATTCAATTTCACATGGATCAAATTCAATTCCACATGGATCAAATTCAATATCACATGGATCAAATATTATTTCATTATTATCAACTAGAACTGTGAAAGGTATAGTAATAATTAGAGCCCGGACAAATGCCATAAAGTCCTTAAAATGCCATAATTGCCATAAAGTCCTATAATATCATAAACTCCTAAAATTCAACGAAGTGTTATTGAAGACTTTTTTTATTATAAAATAATTGTATAACTCCGTAAAGTGGGCGGGTTAGATTGGCAAATTTATGAAACGTTATAATTCAATCAAAATCTGTCTGAATTATTAGGCATATAAATAAACACTTCAAGAATAATTAGCATATAGTCTACACTGTATCTAGTTTTCTGTAATTCTTCACATCAATTTGTTTGCACAGACTCTGCCATGAACAAATTGATAAAATAAGGAATAATCAATTTAATACACTATTCAAAGAGAAATATATGTAGAACCTTATACTATTTGTAATATTTACACTAGAAATACTGTCAGGTGACAAAAATTGTGTTTTGGCTAGTACTTTGTTTTTCCTGTACAGTCTCAAAATATCTTAATGGGTCTAATCACTCTAATGAATGCTTTGTTTAGTCTTTAGATGAATGCTTTAGCATTCATTAGAGTGATTAGACCAATTAAGATATTTTGAAACTGTACAGGAAAAACATCGTACTAACCTAAACATTTATGGCAATTATGGCATTTCAAGGACTTTATGGCAATTATGGCATTTTAAGGACTTTATGGCATTTGTCCGGGCTCTAATTAATACTATACCTTTCACAGTTCTAGTTGATAATAATGAAATAATATTTGATCCAAGTGAATTTAAATTTGATCCATGTGATATTGAATTTGATCTCCAAGTGATATTGAATTTGATCCAACTTAAATTGAAATTTGATTATTCCGGTACTTCACATTTTATTACCAACAGACGGTGAATAGTTTCAATAATCTTAATTCATACATTTATTAAATCACTCTATAAACTAATACACAGTTTATCTTTGTATGTTGGTTAATTGGTTGCATGAAAAATGTCACGCTTTAATTAACACATTTAAGATACGATATAATTCCATTGATAAAACTATTGTCAGGAGAACAAAAATACGTATAATAGAAAAATACGGGTAACCAAAATCCGGAATACAACAAATCTGAGACACAAAATATCCGGAAATAAATAATCTGTACACTAAAAATCCTTAAAAAAACGAGATACAAAAATGCGGGATTTCAAAAACAATTGTGGAAATCCCACATTTTTTTAAATCCACCATTTTCGATATATCGCTTTCTTCAAATCTTTGTATTCTGTTGAAATCCTGAAAAATTTTGAAAATCACGCATTTTTTTTGGATATCCAGCAATATTTGTGAAATCCAATATTTCTTGTAAATCCCGCATTTTTGTAAAACCGGTATTTTTAAGGAATCCCGTACTTTTTGTTTGTAAATCTCGCCTTTTTGTGAATCTCGCCTTTTTGTGAATCTCGCCTTTTTGTAAATCTCGCTTTTTTGTGAATCTCACCTTTTTGTAAATCTCGCCTTTTTGTGAATCATGCATTTTTTGAAATCACGCATTTTTTAAAAAAATCTTGCATTTTTCGGAAATCCCTCATTTTTAGTATCCCGGATTAATTATTTCTCGTATTTTTTGTATCTCAGAGAATTTTTATTTTCTTATTTTTTGTATTCGGATTTTATTGTAGCTCGTATTTATGTGACCCTTATTTTTTTTGTTATCCTAAAGGCAGAGGTGGGCACAATGCCGCTGCAACGCGGAGCTTCTTTTTTCTGTAGTGGCAGCGCCGCTACATCTGGGCTAATGTAGCGGCAGCGCCGCAACTTTTTCAGAAGCTCTAGAGGTTTTCTTACGCTACAGCGCGTCCGCTTCTTTTAAAATAAAATATGTTAAAAGCTATCTCGAAACAAGTCTGAAAAGTGCGCTAATTTACGAGTTGTAAGTGATAGTCAGACAAATCTGTGATGTGCGATCAACTGATATTCAAACAATGATTCACAGCTACCCCCAACTGATGGTAAAATAATGCTACTTTAATGTGAATATTTGATATATAGACAAAACCGGCTAATACGATACACTTACACAACGTCTTACACTTTTGTGCAGATGTGGTTTTTACAATTAAATGGGTTTAAATTGATATTTTGCCTTGCAAATTTCAGGAAATGTTCGTCTACATTGCGAGTAACTTTTAGAAAAAATAAATGTAATTCAAATATTATTTCGGATGTTACAATCATTTTACTCATCTTCTTAGGTAGTTCAACTAATAATTTCAAGTTAATATCCGGTTAGATTTCTCTCTTTTCAACCACTTTCAAAACACGCTTATCCAAAAAATCTGTCAATTTCGGAATTGCATCAGACGTTATCGTCTCATAACATTTTTCAGTTTCCTTCTCGAGGTCATCTTTCGACGAGACTTGACGTCCTTCCACATTTCACATTGTGGTATGAGATGTATTTAAGGTTTTCAATTGGGTTTAAATCTGGGAGAGCCATTTGCAATACAATCAACTTGTCATCGACGAACTTACTACTTCTCAGGAAATTCACAGTTACCTAAGCAGAGTGAGAAGAAGAACTTGTTTTTTTAATACAGCAGGTTTTCTGTTCAGCCAATGAACAAATCCACCCTCCAAAGAGTTAATATAATTAGTAGAATTGGTTTACACTACTTCTGAATTCCTGAAAGATTCGACCAGTTAGTTTCCAATGGTCTCAGCCCAAATTGTCACACCTTAACTCCCAACGTGATGTCAAATTCGTTGATGTGGTGAGTCACCATCGAAAGTGACACGCATTTTGTCTATGAGGAGTAATCAATTTCAGGATACTTCCCTGCCCATAGTAACCTTATTTGTATCCTGTGAATGAGTGGATTATGTAGTGTGAGTATTCTACAGTGGGTGGTTTTTAGGAAATTTTCCTCTCCGACACTCTTAAAAACTTCATCACTGGTTTCTCTTTTGGGTTTCACAATGGTTCTCTTTTGATCAAGCACAAGCTTTGTCTTATCCTCACGGGTAGTCTTCTTCAGGGGATCAGCAATTAATCTCTTTACTGTACGTGGCTGTGAATATGAAAAATTCAATTTTACAGCATATATAATATAATTTTTCTGAAAAGTAGTGCAATGGCGCTGCCGCTACAATTTGGTGTAGCGGCAGCGCCGCTGTTTTTCTGAAAATGTAGCGGTAGCGCCACTGCATTACTCAGAATGTAGCGGCAGCGTCGCTGCTTTTGAAAGGAGCACTACACAGTGCACACCTCTGCCTAAAGGTACATTAATTTTAATTTAACTGAGGTAATGCAAAAAACGGATAATTATTCTAGCTCAATACCACCGAGAGAAGAAGAAAATTACCGATCAAAATCGGCAGGTTCTGCCAAAATTGGCAGGGTGAACGGCAAGTTGTGTGTCACTTATGTACGCGTACAGAGCAACATAAGTGCTGTACTGTACGCGTACAAAAGTTACGCACAGCTTTCAGGTGGACACGTGGGCAACAAGGATAATCTATTAGTACGCGCTCTGTAAAAGTTCTGAACAAAATGTGCGTAACATTTTGTACAATGCATGGTCTTGGTGGAATCGTACCTTAACAATCAATAAGTCATGGAATTATATCGTAAATTAAATGTTAAAACGTGACATTTTCCATGCAACCAGCAAACAGAAAAAGACACACCGTGTGTTGGTAGCAAAATGTGAAGTATTGGAATGATGAAATAATCAATTTCGCATGTTCAATTTCAAATATTATTACTTTCACTTGGATCAAATATTACTTTATATGGATCAATTTCTATTTCATTAGAATCAAATTCAATTTCACTTGGATCAAATTCAATTTCACTTGGATCAATTTCTATTTCATTAGAATCAAATTCAATTTCACTTGGATCAATTTCTATTTCATTAGAATCAAATTCAATTTCACTTGGATTAAATTCAATTTCACTTGGATCAAATTCAATTTCACTTGGATCAAATTCAATTTCACTTGGATCAAATTCAATATCACCTGGATCAAATTAAAATTCATTTGGAGCAAAATTAAATTTCATTTGAATCCACTAGAACTGTATAAGGTATAGAGCTAGGACGTTAAAACACTTAGAAATGAGTCATTTATAGTAGCTGTTAAAATGAGCTCGTATTACATTACTAATAGTTTTCCTAATTAATTTTGCTCACTGGTGCCATCAGTCCACACGGGTGTTCCTTCATTCGCCACATCATTGGCTCCTATCCAGAGTTTAGATGGTATGTCACAGCCAGATGTTTTTCTTGATCCATCATTGTAATGTGCCAAAAAGGAGTCAATATCGGCCTGATTTTTCACCATGAACAAAGTTGGATCAGCTCCAGTGACCTGAAAATATATTGAAAAGTCAAATATGTTGGATAAGCACACGGATAACGAAATTATCCTGTTGATGATTTGCTCATGGATTTCTTTAAATTTACTAATGTTCGATTAAACAGATTGGAGTATGAATTTCACTAATTAATATTTTGATATATTAAGTTTTGCGGAGTAATGAAGTCATAAATCAGGTGTTATTAAATGTGTTTGTTCGTTATTTAGGAGGTCACAATACCAAGCAATAATTACAGAATGCAGTTCTTAGTATTAAAAAGAATCATGAATAAATTTAGTAAGTAGTTATTTAGAATGTTAGTGGTTAGTAGTTTAATATTTCGGTGGAGATTCGAAAACTATTTGATAGGCACACTCATGAGTTTCCTGTTCAAAATTAAATTAAGCTTATTAAATTATGTTAAATGAAGGTTCAATGTTGTCATTCAATTTAAGTTTATTAACCGAATTAGCGCAAATGCTCTCGGCCGATGATCCTGAGGGGTCAGATGAACATTTGTAGTGGATCTTCAGATGCTTGTTATTTGATGCAGGGTACCAGCCAAAGTCAGACGGATCGACAGCTGTGGATATAGAAAAAATCTTTCGTCATGTGGTTATAAATCGTCTAGATACATTTGAACTTTTTAATATGAAATTTAATATCGAATTCATTATTGTAATAATTGTTTATTAAATGAAAAGATTCAAACGCCACAACAAAAATTTCAGCCATATTTAGAGATCTATTGTTTATAATATGTAAATATATTTACTGATAAAGAAATCTTGATGAAACAACTGTCATCAGAATACCTAAATAAGTTGCTATCCGATACTGTATACTAAAAATTACTAATACCAAATATGTTTTTTCTTCGTAGGATTTTTTCTTCATTAAATTGCACGTTTTAAATATTCGAAGAGAAATAAATGATCTCAATCATAAAGTTTAAGGGTCTTATAATGATAAACCTTAAAGTATACATTATTGTCACTGTCGAAGCCATTGGCGAAGACTAACGCCTCCCCCATGAAGCCTGCAGCTGCAGGTGGGGGCTTTGCACCCACAAATCAATTGTAGTAAACTAAACTAACCTTAGATAATTATAGTGATTTTTATTCAGAATACAATTATTATATATTACAAATATTATGGTGATTACTTAATTTGCTTTGAGTTTCGCCGAAATTAATGATAATTCATGCGAGGAAAATTCGGTGCGGCGAACTTTCCTGCGGCGAATTTTCTTACGAACAATATAAATCGCAAACAAATATTGTTTCAAGCTAAGACCAAGTGAAAAATATATATAGAATTTACTACTCTCATTTTATTATACAAATATAAACCCTATTGTATGGCTCCAAATTAAATTGTATTTTCCAAAGGAAGAAGTAACCAAAATATTTCCAAAAGAAATAACTGGAATCATGAACCTCTTCAACATCAGTTAGATATAGCAAGGAAATTGCAGGAAATACCTCCGAAAAGTAACAAACCTTGCCAACTGGAACATTAGTTACGATTGCTCTTTTTTTCCATTGCTATGCGGACATTATAAACTCTCATAGGCAGTTGTGACAATCAAATTGTAAAACGTACGTCTGGCTTAATAATTTGCAAAATCGAATCTTGGGAGATGAAAGATCACATTTCTTTCCAATCGGATGCAGAACTAGATTTTAGAAAGAAAGCTTTCATTTCATTTGATGAATTAGCTGTTAGATCAATTAGAGTTAACTTCACTCATTTATCTTCGTAATGTAATGTCATCAAAACTTTCTCCATAAAATTATCATAATATGCCAAGTTTATTTCAAATCAAGCAATTTCAAAACAATTGATCGAAAACATTATATCGAAGGCAATTGAGAAAATAGATCGAATGGAAGATTGATCGAATAAAATATTGATCGAATGGAAAATTAATCAAACGTAAAATTGGTCGAACCAAAAATTGGTCGAAAGGAAAATTAATCGAACGTAAAATTGGTCGAACGTAAATTTGATCGAATTCAAAATTGATCGATTTACAGAAATCAGGTGATGATAACTAAACCATAGATTATTATGGGGTTATTTAAACTCAACGTTGAAGGTGTTATCAGGTTTCAAACTTTCGAATAGAAATCTTTCGATTCGAAAGCTTGAAACCTGATAACACCTTCAACGTTGAGTTTAAATAACCTCATAATAATATGGATTTTCCGTTGAGTTTGAATCTTTTCCATTAAACCAAAGATTACCAGAGAAACATACATGCAATATATTACTGTTAGCAGATCTTGTTGCCATGATTTATATTATATACATAATAAAAATATTTCTTCAATCTGCTTCGGAGCCAAAGGCCATATTACCAAAGAAAATTAAATACAAGGGACTGGAAGAAGCAGTGAGAAAGGAAAGTGACTTCATAATGAAGAAACTCTTCACCATCTGACAATTTTGTAAAATTATAAAGGAGAAGGAAGAATAGGTTTCTCATTGTTCCTTTCATGCTATTCATAGACGCTAATCTTGAAAATTTCTGCTGGTTCACCTTTACTAACAGCAGTCGGTAATATTTGATGTGGCGTGTCAGTGCATGGTAGATGTGCTACGCTTACGAATTAATTCGTATATTTCTTCAGCCTCTACTTTAGCAGCGTCACCATGTTCTGGCTCTTTACCCACTATATCAGTACCAGATGTACGTAGTCTTCTACTACACCCATCTTTGTACTTGTCACATTTCTAGTAGATTAGTTCAGCACATTATTTGTCTTGTTTGATTGAAGAAAATAGAGGACTCTTTGGTTGTTGCATTATGTAGGATGAAGAACTCAACAAGAAGTAGTTTGAATTTTCCCAAGCTTTCAGAAATCTTCGCGATTTCCGTTTTCAGGGGTAACATTTATTGAAAAACAAGTTGAAGTTTTATGGTTAGTAAGATTGACAAAATTTAAAATTGAAATGTTAAAAAAAAATATATATTAGGATATGTATCATGATTACGAGTAGGTAGATTATAAGTCGCTTGTTTTCAATAAATGCAAGTGGTGAGCCAGTGGCTAAAATTAGAGCCGGTCTTGCGGGACGCTATGGTTGGCAGGTTATAATCAAAGACTAAAGGGGCCTTTACACGAGCACTGGTCAGTGCCACTATTCACCACACTGCTCACCAATTAGCTCAGCACCTTAAAGGGGCCTTTACACGGTAAGTGCTCAGTGCCACTTTGTGGTGACACTGCTCTATGCCACGCCCACTTTGCTACTTGCCCCACCCTTTTTGGCAAAACTTGGTGGTGACCAAGCTATCGCTCTGAGAGCGAACGCTCACCACAAAGTGCCACTGTCTTTCAGTAGCGATTGCCAGACAATCAACAACCCCTTTCATTGGCCTAGTTGAAGAGCACCCATGCCTATGGAAAATAAAATCTAAAGATTATAAAGATGAAACAAACAGCGTTAGTGTTTAATAGCATATTAGATGCTAACCAAGATACTAAAGTGTCACTGCCCACCAAAGCACATTCTGCTCGTGTAAAGGCGCTGAGCTAATTGGTGGGCAGTGTGGTGAAAAAAGTGTGGTGAATAGTGGCACTGATCAGTGCTCGTGTAAAGGCCCCTTTACACGAGCAGAATGTGCT